>CAUYPK010171480.1:0-23188 GCA_963574355.1 Loris lydekkerianus
CCCTTCATCCTTCCCTTCCTCTCTCCCTCCCTCCATCCTTCCCTTCCTCTCTCACTCCATCCATCCTTCCATTCCTCTCTCACTCCTTCCCACCGTCAGATCGTCTCGACCTCAAACCCGCACCCCCGAACTCTATCTCGCGCCCTCCCCCCTCCGGGGACCTCTGCTCTCTCTCTCCCTTCATCCTTCCCTTCCTCTCTCCCTCCCTCCATCCTTCCCTTCCTCTCTCCCTCCCTCCATCCTTCCCTTCCTCTCTCTCTCTCCCTCCATCCTTCCCTTCCTCTCTCTTTCTCTCCCCCCATCCTTCCCTTCCTCTCTCCCTCCCTCCATCCTTCCCTTCCTCTCTCCTTCCCTCCATCCTTTCCTTCCTCTCTCTCTCTCTGCCCCCTTCTCTCCTTCCCTCTCTGTCCCTCTCCTTCCTTTCTTCTTCTCTTCTCTAAGGAGAGAAGTGGGCAAGCCAGCTCAGAGCTTCCAGAAGGCACCACCCCTGCTGACACCTTGATTTGGGAATTCTGTTCTCCAGAACTGTGAGAGCAAATGTTCCTGTTGTTGTAAGCCACCCAGTTTGTGGTAATTTATTACAGCAGCCCTGGGAAATGGGCTGTTCCCCAGACAGAAAGGTCCCAAGGCCAAAAGGCACCATTGGCCAAGGAAGCAGTGAGGGGAGCTCAGGGGCTGGCCCTGACCCAGGGTCACCTTTCAGGGTCAAAGGCAAAACTTTTAGCATCTGGTCCTCAGATAACTCCCCACTAACAAACAGGGGCCCTTTCTTCCCCAAATCCAAGAACTCTCCACACTTGGCAAAAGCAAAGTCTCTGGACCAGTTAACAAGGCTGCTGGATGGCTAGGTTAAGGCAGCGTAAGCAACCAACTGTGTGGGAAGAAAAGGAGAAAGGAGAAAGAAAAAAGTAGTACAACTGCAGCTTTATTAATTGTCCAAGCTATTTAGCAGTAGGAGTTGAAAAGAAAGTAGTTAGCCACTGAAGGAAGAAATAGAAAACTCCGGTCTCTCATTAATCTCTCTGCCCTCCGTGTCAAACGCCCATTGTCGGGGTGGGTACAAAGGCTGTCACAGTTTGCAGCAGAAATCCTCAGGGCTGAGCAAATGGGAACGCACAGGCCAGGGAGAGAACGGTTCGATATTGAAAGTGTTTTCTCCGCAGCCAGAGGTGCCCATTTCCAGGCCTTTTCAATTTGTACACTTTTTCTCCAATGACTCCTCGAGGGTAATTACAGTTCTTTTCACAAATGAAGTATGGAAGATACGAAAGAGAGGCGAGGCTGTCAATAGTTCTGCAGAAATGTGCGGGCCCGTCTCCGGGAGACACAGAAAGCATCGATCCTCCCTCCCGGGGAACTCCGGGCATGGATGGAAGGTGCCCCAGGAGGGAGGCTGGGGGGACACTGCCTTCACCTCCCAGGGGCCGGGGTGCCTGAGGAGAGGAGGTTCCGAATCCCAGGAAGGGCTCAGAATAGAAGAGGTCGCATCCCCTCCACCCCCCAGCCCAGAAGGATGTTTAAAGACCCAAGGGCTCACTTTTCAAAAACTATTTTTCTCCTTGGATGTATGATCCGGGGGCCCTGGCCACGGGCAGTGTGAGGAGCTCTGAGTGGCCTAGGAGCCCGTATTTACTTCAGGATGGGCAAAAGTAACCTGTGTGCAAACAGCACACAGCACACAGCTGCAGGAGACTGTGGAGTCACCGCCTGTGACCCTCTGGAGAGCTTTAGTCTCTGACCTCTTCCTTTGGGGCTCAGTTGATGGGATTCTCCCAGCACTCCAGCAGCGCCTTCTTTCCTGCCCATCAAGATGCTGATGCCATCACCCTGCCCCTCCTCACCAGCATCCTCAACTGCCTTGTCTCCCACCCAGCAAAATGCCAAGTTTGGTTTAATCCAACTGTTCTTTTATTCTGGCTAAGCATCTGGGTTTCTGAGGGGAGCAGGCTTGGACAATGTCACACTGTAGACTGTTTATGGTCCCCCATCCTGTGCTGGACCCTCAGCTCTTCCAGCAATGACTTTTCACACATCAGCTTGGTCTATAGTTCCCTACTGGCTCTTTTAGGCCTTGCTCTTTCTAGGCAAGTCTCCTTCCTCTTCCCCTTCCCTCCCCTGGAGTGAAAAAGGCCAGTTTGTGTGGCTGAAAAGCACTCTGTCAACCTATTACTCCATTTTTTTTTAAACAGCTTTTTTACAGACTGTAATTTACATATCATAAAATTTACTCATCTGAAGCATACAATTCAAAGATTATTAGTGTACCGGCAGAATCATGCAGCCATCACTACACTCAACCTTCAGACACTTCTGTCACCTCAAAAAGAAATCACCACCCTGCGTGGTCCCTATGCACTCCCACCCCAGCCCCAGGCAATGAACAATCTGCTTTCTGCCTCTGTAGACCTTCCTTCTCTGGACATTTCAGAAACATGGAATCATGCAATATGTAGTCTTGTGTTTCCGACTTCCTTCATCCTGTCCTAGCATGAATCAGCCATTGGTTCCTTTTTATTGCAAAATAGTGTCTCATTGTATGGATACGACACATGTTGTTTATCTGTTCATCACTTGATCACATGTGAGTTGCCACTTTTTAGCTGTTATTAATAATACCGCCAGGGATATTTGTGTGCAAATCAAAGTATTTTACACCATTCTCACATCCTTCCCTCACACTCCAATGACTGAGGCGTCTCTCCTCCAATCAGAGGAGAGTTCTTCATCTGTGCTCTGCCTTCTTCCTTCCCTGTTGCCCTGGGAATCTTACACTATCAGACATCCCTTCTTTCTCCCTCAATCTCTCTCTTGTCATCAGCATTTTCCTCCATAAAACAGGGATCATATGAAGATCTACCTCATAGTGTTTTGTGAGGATTAAGGACTAATACAGTCCTGCTGTTCAGGCCCTGGTGTGGCCCCCTCCCCATGAGTGGTTGGGGCCTGTGACTTGCTTCTAACCAACAGAAAATGCAAAGTTGATGGATGTCACTTCCACGATTATGTCACATTATTTAAGACTCTATCTCAGCAGACTAGAGATAGAGACTCTCTCTGATGGCTTGCTGAAGAAAGAGGCTGTGTTGGAAAAGCACACATGGCAAGGAACTCTGGCATCCTCTAAGGACCTTGGGTGGCCTCAGGGGCCTGAGAGAACCCCTAGCCAAGGTCCAGCAAATAATCAAAGCCCTCAGTGCTACAGATGCAAGGATGTGAATTCTGCCAATGATCTGAGTGAACTTAGAAGTGAATTCTTCCCCAGTTGAGCCTCCAGATGAGAACACAGCCAAGCTGATGCTGTGACTATAGATTGTGAGACCCTAAGCAAAGGACCCAGCTAAGCATGTCAGGACCTATAGAAACCATAAGATAATAAGTGTGTGTTGGTGTTTTTGTTTGTTTGTTTGTTTTTGAGACAGAGTCTCACTATGTGGCCCTTGGTAGAGTGCCGTGGCATCACAGCTCACAGCAACCTCAAATTCTTGGTCTTAAGTGATTCTCTTGCCTCAGCCTCTCTAGTAACTGGAACTACAGGCCCCCACTGCAATTCCCAGCTATTTTTTGGTTGCAGTTGTCATTGTTGTTTAGCAGGCCCAGGCTGGGTTTGAACCCACCAGCTTTGGTGTATGTGACTGGTGCCCTACTCACTGAGCTACAGGCACTGAGCTAGTGTGTGTTGGTTTATTATTATTATTATTATTATTATTTAAGAAACAAGATCTCACTATGTTGCCCAGGCTGGCCGTGAACTCCCAGGCTCAAGTGATCCTCCTGCCTCAGCCTCCTCAGTAGTTAGCACTACAGATGTGTGTTATTTTAAGACACTAAATTTGTAGTAACTTATTATGGAACCAAAGAAAAGGAAAATACATGCTGAGAGCTCAGAACAAAGCCTGGCCCAGCCAGCACCTGCACGTGTCAGTTGGTCTTAGTGGTGGCAGCACGTTTTCTCTTTCTCTTAGATTACAACCAAGCAGAGCCCATCTCAAAAAATTGACAGGAACAATCATACCTTTTATATTTTTCAACCCTGACAAATTTCTTCCAAGGGTTTTCTGTATTTACCTCTTGCCCTTCCATTCATTCCCACTTTGCTGCAATTTAACTCCTCTGTCTCCTCTAGTCCATCGAAGCTGCTCTCTTAAGGTCACCAATCATCTCCTGGCCACTAAATCTGATGGATGGCTTGGGCCCTTACCATACTTGACTCCTCTGAAGGCTTTGATGTTAGTGACTGAAGTGGCTTAGAGCTTTGTCCAAAGGAGACACTCACTGAATTGAAGCCTCTTTGAGGAGGACCCAGGAGTGATCAGACACTGACATGCTGGTTCCTGGCAACTTTCAGCCATTCACACACTTGCATGCCTTCTGGATTCTGCAGATGCACCCCTAAAGCAATCAATAATACAGGGGCAGCCCCTACTTCCAATGGAGATTACATTCTAGGCATGGGGGAGATTAAAATAAGTCAATAAACAAATGATATGATTTCAGAGAGTGGGAAGTATTATGATGACAAGAAGACAGAATGAAGGCAAAGAAAGTGCTGTGTAGAGGAGCTATGTTAGAGGTGGAGGGCAGAGCAGGCTTCTCTGGACAGATGGCATTTGCATTGGGAAGTCTGGCGTGAGTGGCAGCATTCTAGATCAGGGAAACAGCTAATGCAAAGGCTGCCAAATGGGAAAAATCTTGGGGTATCCAAAGAATAGAAAAAAGGCCAGTGTGCCTGGAGCAGTTGAACCAACAGGCAAGTGGCAGGACAGGAGGTCAGAAACATAGCTGGGTCCAATCACAGAGGGTCTCGTAGATTGCCCAGAAAGGGGAGTCTGGATTTTATTCCAAGGGCACCAGTGGATCAGTAGAGGTTTAAAGCAAGGAAGTCATTGATCTGATTTCTGTTTTATAAAGATCACTCTTCTTGCTACATGGAAAATAGATTATTTTGCAAAGGCAAACACAGGGAAACTAGCTGGATGGCTATCACAGTGGTGTGAGGGAGAAATCGGGGTGGCTTTGACTAGAAATGTGGGCCAGGTTTCCCAGGAGACAGACTCTAGAATTCATTGATTTGTATGTAGATAATTTACCGGGGAACGCACTCAGGGATGACACCTAGGGGAGTGAGGTCATCAGGATCAGGCAGAGAAAGAAGTTAAACTGTGATGAAATTGCAACAGACCCTACAGCCCACCCAAGGGAAGCCCCAGAGCTGGAAGAGCCCTTTGGAGCTGTCCTGAACTAAGGGGGGAAGGCCAAGCTCTCATACCACAGAGCTAACCTGTCGGTGGTATGGAGTGTGGGCCTGGGAAGAGGGCACAGCCTCAGGGGAGGGGCTTCTCTTCAGCTGAGGAGAATTCCTGAAAGAAGACTCAGCAGATAGGGGTTGGATTTCTGGGCACCGCACAGCATCCACTGCAGGTGGAAACCATTAAAACATAGTGAATGGGCAGGTAGAATGTAATTCCTAAATGGAACTGGTGAAACTCACATTAGTAGCCTGATTATAGATGAGCAAAACATGAGAGGAATCAAAGATGGCGCCAGGAGAGCTGGCTTGAGCCCTAGGGTGGACAGTGGTGCCATTTCCTGAGATGGGACAGCCCAGGGGAGGAACGGCTTTTGGGGAGGGAATTAAGAGGCTGCTTTGGCCTTGGGCTCTTCAGGAGGCTGATAGCCACAGGGCTGAGTCAGCCAAGCAGGGCTCAGCAGAAGATCAAGGCTGAAGATACAATTTAGGGAGCTATTGGTCCTCCAACCAGCAGAAGACAATGAGCCTAAAAAGACACTGAAGAGAGGCCAGGGGATGGCAGGGAATCAAGGACAGAAGTGTCCCAGAAGCTAAGCGAGGGGCTGCCCCAGGGAGGAGGGAGAAGTCACTAGGCGGAGTGATGGTGGATTTGGCAAGACGGAGGAGGATTTCATGGGAAATCCTGCCCTGAGCAGTTTGCATGGAGCGATGGGAATGGAAGTCTGCGTGGAAAAGGTCAAGGGGAGAATGCAGGGTGGAGAAGTGATTATCGTGACTGCAGAGTTTTGTAATTCGAAATGTCTTGCAGTGAATGGCAGGGAAATGAAACAATATCTGCAGGGCACTGTCTGGTCAGTGGGGGGATTAAGAGATGTTATTCCAGAGTGTACAGATGAGGAATTTCTAGCGAGGATGGGAGTGGAAGCCATCGAGTCCTGAGAATGCAGGCTCAGGTGGAGCCTGGGAGTTAGTGAGGGCTTGGACCTGCTAAGCGCAGGAGACTTTTATCCACATAACCAGACACTATAGGTTAGTAGATTTAGTGGGGAAAGTGATTATCGTTTTGCCAGTGAAGTAGAAGGCCAGGGGAAAAGGATTTGATGGTCAGCCTGAGGAAGACACGAAACCCCATTCTTAATCTCCACTGGGAAAGACAAGGCTCGGGGCCTGGCCTTTGCATGGGAGCTGGGGCACTCAGAGCAAAGGAGGCCGCCTGAACAGAGGGACTAGAGGCCACCTCAGCCTGCCACACCTGTCCACCTTGCCCTTGAGATGGTATTGCCTTTGGGACCTGAAAACCCAAAGTCATACAGCTTGAACCCTCTGTTTCTATCCTAGGAAATCTATCTTCAGAATTTCCTGAAGCTGAGAACCAAGGCTTTCTCTCTTCTAGGTGGCCCTGGGGCAGTGCCCATCTTTTCTCTGGGAGCTCTCACTTCCTTCTCCAACTCCCTTCTGACCAGCACATTCTTATTTTAGATTTCCTAGACATACCACACAGGCTGCGGGCCAGGGGTCTTGGCCCCGGAGCCATTTTTCATTTTGAGATGACCTAGCATCTCTGCTCTGATCCATTGATTCAAATGGCCTCTCAAAGGCTTATTGATTTCCCTCATTTCCAAGTTCTCCAGTGTGAATCTCATGAAGAATTAGCTGCTCTTTCCATTTTCCATCACTCTCCTGGCCTTTGGTGTCCCTCGTTTTCCTCTTCATGCCTTCTCATCTCCTGTGAGGCCTCCCTCCCCTTGGACACGGGCATTGCAGGTGCCACGTTCAGGATTCTTTTCTTCTGACTTGACACACGCTTCCCAGCTGCCCCAGGGTTCACTGACAACCTGACGAATTCCCAAGCATCTCACCCACCTAGAGCCCTGCCCAGAGGGCCAGACTGGTAGATCCACTATCTGCATTTAATCTCTGCCCTGTCTCAAGGGTCACCTCCATGATGAAACCCGTTCTGACAATGATACTTCCTTTGACACTCTATTCCTTGTGGGAATTTCAAGCTTAGCATTTTGCAATGCTAATTTTTAGTAGACTTTTTTTTTAAGAGAAATTTTAGGTTCACTGCTACATTGAGCAAAAAGTCCAGATAGCTTCCATGTGCCCCTGGGCCCCCTACAGCCACAGCCTCACCCATTACTGACATCCCCTACCAAAGTAGATGTATCTGTTACAGCTGATGAACCAAGCCTGACACGTCATTATCACCCACGGTCCGTGCTTTATATCAGGAATCACTCTTGGCATTGAACATTCGATGGATTTTTGACAAATGTACACTGGCGTATACCCACCATTACAGTGTCACGCAGAATAGTTTCACTGCCCTAAAAATCCTCTGTGCTCTGCCTGTTTGTCCTTCCTTCTCCCTCATTCCTGCTGACCACTGATCTTTCTATTCTTTCCATTGTTTTGCCTTTTCCGGAATGTCATATACTTAGAATCACACGGTGTGTAGCCTTTTCAGATTGGCTCTTTTCAATTGGTAATGTGCATTTAAGGCCCCTCCATGTCTTTTCATGCGTGATGGCTCATTTCTTTTTAGCACTGAATAATATTCAATTGTACAGATGCACCATAGTTTATTTATCCATTTGTCTATGGAAGGACATTTTGTGATACTAATTTTTCACGCTTGTCAAGAGCAGGGTGGCCAAGTCTTTATAATCTCAGCACCTAGCTGAGTGCCTGGTACATAGCTGATCCTCAACAAGGTCTTGTTAAATGAATGAACAAACAAACTAACAAGTGAAGGAAGAGTATGCCACTGACATCTGCCACTCCTTGCGTTGAAAGCTAAATGTAGTCTCTCCTCTTAATCCCTCCCTGTCATCATCTCCCAAAGGATCCAGATATTCTTCTTGATTTTCTGCCTTGTAGAACATCAACTGGTACAAACATATGAAGATATCCTGGGTTCTTCTTTCTCCTTCACCTTCCATAGCTTACTACTCCCCAGTTTCTGTTGATTTTACTCTTGAGTGTCTCCCAATTGTCTACCACTGAAGATCAGATCTTACTCATTTCTCACTTGGATCCTCATTCTCACTCCCACCAGGCCACTCTTCACGATAGCCACCTGAGTAGTCTTCTTCAAATGTCTCTTCCCCTATTTAAAATTATGCAACAAGCCCCAGGCCTTTGGGATTCCAGAGGAACACCTTATAAAGACATTTCAGCCCCCAAGACAGCATATGTAAAGCTCTCAGCATAGTGCCTGAAACAAGAAAAGCACAGTAAGTGTTCTTATCATTCCCATTATTATTATAAAGCCTGGAGATGAGAGGAGTTTGCAAGGACATGAGAATTTCCAAGTATCTGTGATCCAATACGCATCAATTCCTTCTGTCTTGTCCCAAGGGACATAATTGGACCAATGGGTGGAGGCTGCAGAGAGGCACATTTTATTTCAATTGAAAGAAACGTCTAACAGACAAAGTCACCAAGGAATCAGAAGGTAGGGACACCGGTTTGGTGAGGAGTACCATCAGGAGCAGAGGGATTTTTAAATTCTGATTGAGTCATTCACGGGCTTCTGAAAGCCCAGAGTTTCCAAGAGAATTTAAGCACCGGGGGTCAGGGGAGTGATGTGGACCATCTGACCTTATGGTCACCTCCCTCCTGATCTATGGATTCTGTGAAATGGTGGTGAGAACTCTGCCCAGTGCCAGCCCTAACATGCCAGCCCTAAAGTGCTAGCCTCCAAGCCCCGCTGCTCACTTCCTTCCCGTCATCCCCTCCACTCCCACCACCATCACTCCTGGTCTCCAGCCTGGGCTGTTTTGGTAGCCCCTTGACAACTCTTGGTCTGTCCCCTCCTCCCTATCCAGTCCATTGTCCATCTTGTGTACAACTAATATTGTTAATTCAACAGTTGAGGCGCTTTCATTCCTCTCCTCAAAACCCTCAAGACCCCTGTTCCTACCCATTGCCTGCATCATAAACGCTAAATGTTAAGTCAGTTGTTCCTGGCTGCACAAACCCTGGGGTCTTGCTAACCCTGGGGATTAACTCTACCACTTAAATATCTGGCAGACCTTGGACAGATCACTTGTCATTTTTGGACCTTGGTTTCCTTGTCCATAAATTGGGAATGATCATGCTGACCTTGAAATAGCCTTGAGGATAAAAGGAAAGTTGTGAAGTTTCCAGCACGGTGCTGAGCCCACAATGGCCTCAGGACACCACAGTTCTGTGCATGCTCCTAGCGTCTTCTCCCACCCTCCTTCCCCTCTGCAGCCCATTCTCTGTCCCCCAGCCCAGTATACAGATCCTGGCACTGAATGTCTGTCAAGGCCATCCTCCTGATTTGGGTTACTCCTTACCACATCTGGCAACTTTTATAACCATGTTCATCCTTCTAGGGGCAGCTCCAACCTCACTTCTTCCGTGAGCCCTTTCCCTGTTCTCCACCAGAACCAAGCACCTCCACCATTGAGCTGGTTCTGTGTCTGATTCCCCAGATCATAAGGACAGGAGCCTCGTCTGGTTCACTGATGTCCCCTCCGTGGCCAGTGCATATGATGTCTCCTTCACTGGGAGGTTAACGGACTTGGTCTAAGGAAATGTAAGAGTGGCTAGGAATGAAGGCTCTGCCATCAATGTTGGTTATAGAAGCAGATGGATGGGAAGGAAGCATCGTCAGCCAAACCCACACTTCCCCCCTGTAGTATCCAGTCTGCTTTCACTGAGGCCCACGCTGGGTGGTCTGCAGGAGGGGTGTTTGGCTGTACAAGGTGGGTGTAGCTCCGTGTTCAGTCTGCCACCTCCAGAACTTCCCCAAGGAACCCCTTTCTCTGAATCTTCAATTCCGAAGGCCCTTCTCAATAAAAATTTCCAGAGACGGGAAGGAGAGACCACCAGCAACCTCTGCCTAGTCACTTTCTACCCTGTAGACAGAGGCTCTGTGTGGCCACTTAAGCCTCTCCCCGGAGCAGCCTAGCCTGCTGGCTAGAGCTGGAATTCCCTGGTGGCTGTTGCGAAGACCCAGGACAGAAACGCAGGCCACCAAGGGGGCAGCTACGGAAGGAAGGGTAAAGAAGATGACCAGACTGTGTAGCCCAGCTGAGCCCAGAGCTCAGGGCTGAGCCTGTGTCCATCCAAGAGGCTGGCGTCCAGTGCTCAGAGCCTGGTGTGACTCAAGTAGCCAGGAAGGCCAACAGTGACCAGAATGGAGAGGTGCAGAGTCCATGGACTAGCTTGCCACACACAGTAATGAGCTAGGTTCTCTTCTTTCCCTCTTCATGCGATGCGTATTGTAGCCCCACAATCCAGTTACCCATTGCAAGCAGACGCCAGACCTTTGGGGACCCCAAGCAGGAGGAAGGCCAGCTGTGGCCCCAGGCTGTAGTTTATTTGTAACCAGCCAGGGGGTGGGAATCTGAAGCTCTTACTACCCCCACTCCCATTTCCTTTATAATGAAATGAAGCCACCCCACAGCCCCCACCCCCGAACCTTCCTAAGGTAAGAGTGAAATCGATTTTCCTTTTTAACTCGAAAGCAAGATAAACACATGGCACCCTTAGGGGCGGAGGGGAAGCACTTAAAATAGCACATCTCTGGGAGCAGGCTGCTGCACACAGAGTTCGTCACAGATGAGGGCTGCATGCAAATCGCAGAGGCAGCAGCTGGGCCCCACCCACCCCCAGGGAGCAGGTGAGAGGCAGCACCTTCACCCCCTGCACCCTCTGCCTCCCGCAGAGCCTGCAAGAGCATCCTCAGGCCAACCCCCATTCTCTGATCTGGAAAATTCCTATCAGGCCATCCTCACCTGTGTGTGTGCACATGCAGTGATGGGGTGCTGATCGCCCCTCAAGGTAGCCCACTGCAGCTCTCCCATTTGAAACTTCTCCCCTTGCTGACCCAGCATGCGTGTTCCAGCAGTGGTCCCCACAGAGGGAGGTCAATTCGGAGTCCTGTATCCCTCCCGCTCATTAGCCCCCTATGTCCCACCACCACATGGTCCTGTGGGGTTGGAAAACCAGTCAGGCCCCCTCCACCCCTCTCTTCTTCTTATCTGAGCCCTAGAACCCTCAGCCATTCCTTGGAGAAAGCTGTCCTCACTCTAGACCCCTCATTCACTTTGCTGGGAGGTGAGGAAAGCTTCAGGTCTCCAGAGAGGAAGAGGAGGAGGGAACAGCTTGGGGCAGAAAGGGAACTGGTGTCATCAATCGAACGCTGACTATGGCAGGAGGTGTGTTCAGAGTTTGTTTCCATTTCTGATTCAATCCACTCAGCAACCCTGGGACTTAGGATTAGGACCCTCCCTTGTTTACAAGTGGGGAGAATGTATCACAGGCATTTCAGTACTTTGCCCAGGATCACAAGAGCAGTGAATTGTTTTTAATCATGCACTACCTTTTCCTAAGTATAATCATCTCCATTTTTCTGATTTATGGCTTTGCATTATCACAGTCTGTACATAAAAGGGGCCACTTTACACATGGGTAGGGTAGAGCAGCAGGCAGAAAGGAGCAAGGTGTTGTGGCTGGACTTTCTGAGATCTAGGCCAGCCAGATGGTAGCTGGGCTGTACGGGGCTGGGGGAGTGTCCCCTGTCAGGCCATCTGGTTGCTTGTGTAAGGATGTGGTCTTTGAGAGCCAAGGTGGGCTCCAGTCTTGAGTCTGTCCTTGTGGGAAGTTAGGCAGGGATTCCCCCATATCCAGTCTCAGAGTCCAGGATGTGATGGCGGCTGTGGCTCCTGGAGATATGGCAAGGATTCTTCAGGCCAGGGGATGACAGATGTGGGGAAATATGCCATCTCACCCCTCTCAGGGGCAGCTCTTTTCTCCAAAAATGTGCTGAAGACAGAGTGGGGTGGCCAAAGCCTAGGATGTGCCCAATGAGTCATTGTCGAGACATTGGTCTCTGTACCAATACTGATGGGGAGCAACTGTGCCTTGGCCTATGTCAGAGGCAGCCTCAACACCATTCCTGCCCCTGGCTGGGGAGGGGGACGGGCCAGCACGGGTAAATGATGGCTGTGGGGGCTGAAAGGAGAACCAGCTCAGCCCACGAGAGTCACAGTGAACACCCTGAAAGAGATGACACTAATGTTCTCAGAGGGAACCAGAGCAGGCTGGGAGTGAGCAAAATAAAGGTAGAAAGGTGGCGTGACAAAGTGACGGGTCTGAGAGCAGGCACAGCAGAGCTGAGACCATGCTTCCAACAATGTGGCTGTGTGCTGGAGGGACCCACTGGTCCAGGGACAGAGCCCAAGACATCCTCCCATGAGTCAGCAGCAACAGTCACTGGATCTCAGCAGGGATACTGAGCTCAGGGTACCAGAGGCCAGCCAAGGATCCAGGTGGGGAAAGCAGGACACAGGTGTGGCGGTACCATTCACTGAGGAGAGAGGCTAGTGAAGAGCATATAGAGGTGAGACTGGACAGAGTGGTTTTGAGGTGCCTGTGGGGCACAGTGAAGGACCCATTATTTCTGAAAATAGATGACAGGAGTGGCCCTCAGCAGAGGTCTAGGATACACCATCACAACATTCCTCCTGGATTATCATTCCTAACTCCTTCCTCCCTCCTTGAGACAGAGTATATCCCTTATACATCCTTGTTACACATCCCCAGCTTGTGCATGCGACTCTCACAGTGTCCGCCTCTCCTGCTCCTCCCCCCCCCCCAATTGACCTTGGGCTGTGCGTTGTGAAATGTGCTGCAGTAATGGTCTGCTGGTTCTGAGAGAAGCCTCTACCAGGCGCTACCTACTTCCCCTCTCTCCTTCTAGGCATCCACCCTCCCACTAACTAAGCCTACCCCAGGGGTTTGGAATGAAGGAGAATGGAGTAGACCAAAGTCTACTCTGCAGCCTGAGTCCAGCCTGAGCCAGTTGAAACCGATCAAAATCAGCCAAATTCCAGTCAATCTACAGATTCAGAAATCTGAAACACATATTTGTTGTTGTAGAACACTGAGCTTTGGGGATTGTTTGTTATGCAGCATGATTGCAGCTGAAACCTGACTGATAACACTGAACATGGAGGATGTGGCTCAGGGAAAGCAGAGTGTGGTGGGGAGAGAGCCTGGCATGCTCAGGACACAGCAGTGGGAGAAGGAGGAAGGCATCCAGGCTGGGAGGGAGACCAACGCATAACCTGTGAGGTGAGAGGAAACCCAGGGAGGGGTGAGGTGGGAAAACACGAAAGGCAGCAGCATCAGCCCACCCGTGGACTGTATAAATGAGCTGTGGGCTGCACCCTTCCACACTAGCCAGGGGCTTCTCAGGCTGTGGACACCCGAGGAGGTGCAGTTAGGAAGGGGTCAAAATGGTGGCACATACTTGAACTTGTGCTCTGCCTTGAGAGGGACCCTTTGCTGAGTAGGACAAAGTTGATGGGGCAACAAAGGGGCTGAAGAAGACTCCCTCTGTAAGTCAAGATCAGAAGCATGGGAGAAACAGAGTGGCACCTGAAAGAAAGGTCACCTTCCTGCAATGCCTGGGGCAAGCAAATGGCCAAGACCCTGCCAGTAAGATATCTGCCATGTCTTACTGGGGCCCTGGGAAAGAAACCCCAACAGAGCTAGGTCCACAGATGGCCATGCCTTTCTGGGGAGGCAGTTGGGAACACCAGTCCCCTTTCTCAGCTTGTCTCAAGGTTGCTGTCTGGAGTCTGAGGCTGCTGGTGCCCTCCTGGAGTGACTGGGCTCTGACTAGGTAAGTCCAAGCCTCCCAGCTCTGCACCAGTAGTGGCTGTGGCGCTGGCACCAGGCCTGCCCTCCAAGCACATTCCCACTTGGCTATCTGTGTGGATCCAATGCATTTAAAAGTCCCCTTTGAAAAATGCAATTAGTGTAACCTGGTTTATTGTACCCTCAATGAATCCCCAACAATAAAAAATAAAGAAATGAAAAAAAATAAATAAATAAAAGTCCCCTTTGTTCAAGCAGTAGAATATCATGTAGCCATTTAACACGAACTTGTCGATCTACATTTATTGCCATGTGAAGATGTCCACAACCTATTGTTGAGAGAAAAAAATCATTTACGTAACAGCATGCAGAATCTAATCTGTTCACTTAAAACCACGCGCATGTGTTTACAGCCAGACAGGGGTGTCTGGAGAATGTTCCCCAAAGTAGCACCAGTGGTTGCTTCTGGGGGGTAGGATTTATTTTCTTCTTCTTTCCTTTCTGTGACTGAATTTTTAAATAAGGAACATGCATTTCACTTTACAATGATATTCTTTTTTTTTTTAAGTTTCTTTTTTAAAATTTCAGAATTTTATGGGGGTACAAATGTTTTGGCCGCATGAATTGCTTTTGTACAGTTTGAGTCAAAGTTATAGTAAATAACATTAACAGTGAAATACTTCTCAGAAAGCCCCACTATGCTATTTAGTTAATTTTATAATACAGGACATGGGCCGAGGGAATGTCAGTTGCCTTCTCTGCCTCTTTCTTCCCTCCTCCCCCTCTCTTCGCCCCAGCCCTCCTCTCTGGGTCTCCTCTGAACACTCAGACAGGGGCTCTCCCTGTTGTAATGACTTTGGAGTAATGTCAGCTCTGTAGAAAATGGGCATGAGAATTTAGACCCCCAGGAGGTTGTCTGAGAAATGGATAAAACGCCTGGAGGCAACTGAACGCCTCCTCGAGCATGCTCAGTGTTAATGAATGTTGTGGTTGGTGGCAATCACATCACAGACCGAAAAGATCAGGGGCCCAAAAGCCTTGGGAACTCAGCCTCTCACCAGTTGGAGAGGAAAATGCCTTTCACTAGCTGTCTCACTCAGAGCCGGGAGAACTTCTAGTTAAGATGAATTTTTTTTTTTTTTTTTTTTTTTTTTTTAGACGGTGTCTCACTCTGTTGCCCTGTGTAGAGTACCCTGGTGTCGTATCTTACAGCAACCTCAAACTCCTGGGCTTAAGCAATCCAGTAGAGACAGGCATCTCCCTCTTGCTCAGGCTGGTCTTGAACTCCTGAGCTCGAGCGATCCACCTGCCTTGGCCTCCCAGAGTTCTGGATTACAGGCATGAGCTATCATGCCTGCCTCTTAACGTGAATTTTTAATTAGCACGTTTGCCTGTCTCTCAGAGGTTGGCAAACTGTTTCCCATGGGCCACATCCAGTCCACGGCCTGTTTTTGTGTGGCTGTCAAGCTAAGCATGTTTTTTTCTATTATTAGAGAGTTGAAGGACATGAGGCAGAGACCATGTGTGGCCCATATTTATCATGTGGTCCACACCAAAAGTTTGCTGACCCCTTCTGTGTCCTGTAGTGGATTAGAAGCAGGTATAGGAATGCCCTTGAGACCCCTGGACTGCTGCAGAAGTGACAGCTCATGAGAGGAGGGAATAGCACAACTCAGGAAAGCACACGGTGGGTGCTAACTCTCAGGATTCTGAAGTGTTGAAAGAGACATTACCTTCAAAATCCTCTGCTTAGGGAGGTAGGGATGATTTCTACTCTAGCACATAAAGTAGAGTTTGGTGGTTGAAGGGAAGAGCTTCTGTTAAGAAGAAAACATATCTTGTGTGTTGTGTACAGTTCCCTTCCCTGCTTTTGGAGGAGCATGCAGGGCCTTAGAGAGAGAAGCAATTAGGCCAAAGTCACAGTCATCCCACTGGTGAATGGAGAGCAGGGATTTGAGTTCAGGCAGTGGGACCCTAGGTACTGCATACTGAACTTTTGCTTGCAGGGTTATTCTAGGGCAGGGAAGGTTCTGTTAGATGTGGGTGGCCAGATTCCTCCCGGAATGTCAATATTTCACCTATGTTAAGTGGACCCCTGGGAGTCAGTGGTACACTCGCCCAATTGTTCAGCCCTTGTTATGAGGCCCAGCCTCCGCAGAGAGAGCAGAGGCTGTTTGTGGCAAGAGGGAAGGGAACACCCATGTTCTGGTCTCCAGCCAGGTGGGTTAGGCATCATGTTACATCATTTTCTTCTGTCTTAACAGCCACTCACAATATTGGGACCATGACCCTGTTTTCCAAGAGGTAAATTGAGGCTCAAGGAGCTTGCACAAGGTCATGCTGTATGTGACTGGTAGGTTCTGGACTTGAAACCAGCTCTCTCTTATTCCAATGTTCTTGCCTTTCATGCTGCCCGTGCTACCTCTTCTGTGGGGTGGGTAGGGACGCCTCCTTGTTGTTTCTCTTTGGGGGCACCCACTTGTGCACTAGCAAATACATCAGCAGGCTTGCTGCCTGCCCAGCTCCTGCCAGCCCTGTCCCACAGAATCTGAGGCAGTCAAGTGTAGCAGGATTGGGTCTGCTGAGGCAGACTAATGAAGCAATTTAAAAACAATTGTTGGGAACACACAGACATCTGGGTAATAATAGACTACAAGACAACTGACCGGTGAATTTTCTCAAGGCCACTAACAGAGCAAGATCTACCTCAGCACATGCAGACAGCAAGAGACTTGTGGGCGGGTCCCACAGGTGTCTCTGTGAGTGTTGAGACAGATTCACTGCACATGGTCAGCCCATGCACTGCTCTGGCCCAGCCTGGCAGGCACTGAGTGTGTGTGTCTGAGGTGAACATAGGTGCATGTTCAGCTCGACATTATCATGCAAATATTCTGCTTTGCATACATGTGAAAGAGCATCTGTGCACACGTATACTCTCATGAACATTCACATAAACACACGTGGGCATAAAACAACAAAATATGTGTGCATATGATGGAAGAACACAGCATTGCCCCCAATTCCTCATCTCACCCTGTAAGGGGGCAGAAGCCCTGCCTCTTGACTTCGGTTGCCCGGCTTGCTTTGGCCAATAGAATAAGGCCAGTGTGGTGGAGTGCAGTTCCAAGTAGAGATCTTAAGAGACCTCTTGTCCTTCTGCCAACACCATGAAGAGAACACGCCACCTCACCCTTGGCCCCAGCCCATGGATCAGAGCTGCTCCAGTAGAGCCCAGCCACAGATGCACAGATGATGATAAGCCGTGTGCTCTGTTCAACAACAGGAATTGACCAGTAAATGCAGGCACGTGGAGACACATGTGCCGGCATCCTTCACTATCTGAGGGGGAGTGTCCCGGCACCTCTGTCGGGGACCAAAATCCACAGGTGCTCAGGTCCCTTGTGTAGAATGGGGCAGTATTTGCATATAACCCATGCACTTCTTCCCGTATAGTGTATTTTCTATCATCTATACACTGTGTATGATACTCAGTGTAAATGCTGTGTAAATAGTTGTTAGATTGTACTTCTTTTCATTTTTGTTGCATTGTGTTTTTTTAATATTTTTGATCTGTGGTTGAATTTGAAGATGCAGAACCCATTGCTATGGAAAGCCAATTGTCCGTGCATCCAGATAACCCTGTACACACACACTGCCAAACCCAAACACCAGTGGACCCACTTGGGTAAGGGCCTATAGGAGATAGAAAAGAGAATTACACACTATCTTATCCTGTCTTCATCTTAAAAGATTCTCTCCTATTGGCAGTGGAGAGATGAAAGTAAGGTATTTGCCCCACTTTTACTTCTTTTATAGACTTCACACCAAATAGCCTCCAGCCCCAAAATGGCAGGGTTTTTTCAGAGCCTCCTCTGAGCAGCTCTGACAGAGGACTCCAGGGTTGATTCAAATCACAGTTTCCTCAGGAAGGAGGAACAGGCTGTCACCTTGTGACTTGGGAGCAAGAACAAAGGGAACTGCAAGAAAGGCGTGGGTGGGCAGGGTGGGGCTGCTCCGCCAGCAGGGGCACCGGAAGGGCACAGGCCCTGGGTCTTCTCATTCTGCACCCTGGGAGCAGGTGTCCAAGGCTCGGTGGGGGCTGGCCCGGCCCGGCCCCTCCTCAGGCAAGGCTTCCATCTGCCTCCCTCTGGCGATGGGTGACTTGAGCTCTGGGCAGATGTTACCTGCTTCTTGGACATTAGCAGCTGGGTGTGATCCTGGGTCCAATAAGGTGGGCGTGAGATGGTATTCAGGCTCTTAAACCAAACTACCTGAATTCTAATCCTATCTCCACCTTTCCTAGCTGTGACTGGTTCAAGTAACTTAACTTCTCGGTGCCTCGGTTTACACATCTACTAAATGGAGACTGTAATAGTGCCAACTTCATGGGGTCTTATGAAGACGAAATGAGATCATTACCGTGAAAGGCCCTAACTGTGAGCCTGGCATTGAAGCTGCAATAAATGGTAATTGCTCTTACTAGCATTCTGGATGACTGGCAGCCAGGGGCTAGAGCTATACCTAGATTTGCTAGATGCCCCAGGGCCCAACACAGAGTGTGCGTTAAGTAAAACTTTTGAATGAATTAACTAGCGAATGAGGATATAGAAGACACAATGAAGGTCTCCAAGGTCCTTAGAAACAAGGGTCAGGATTAGATTACAGGACAGATGAGATGGCCATTGCTGGGCCCCCACGTGGTAAGGAGGGGTAGCAGCACCTGTGTACAGCCTGGCCCCGGTAGCTTCCCAAGCACGTTCACATCCGTGGGTTGTCAGATCCTCACCACTGTCCCCATTTTAGAGATAGAGAAACTGAGATTGGCAGAGGGTGAGCTTTTCATGACTCCAGAGTTTCTCTCAGAGTGAGGACTTTTGAGGTCCCAGTTCAACTTCTTTCTCACGGGAAGATGAACCTGAGAAGGGAAACAACCACCTTAAGATCATACAGCGAGGAGGACCCTTATCTACTGAATCCAAGTTCAGTGCAGCCTCTCAGGTCCCCTGAACATCCTGTGAGATGCGCATGATCTAATCCACATGCCTACAAGCTAAGGACACACATGGGTAGGAACGAATTCCAGTACAACCATAATATATCAATAAAAAATAAAAATAAAAAGGCTTATTGTGACCAAAAAAAGGGAGAGTGGAGCTGGGCATAGTGGTTGCTCACCCCTGTAATCCTAGCACTTTGGGAGGCTGAAGTGGGGTAATCCCTTAAAGCAGCTCTGCAAAACAGATGAGTCATACTGGCTTGAATAGGCAGCAAGGAATAAGTCTTCCCAGAGACGCCTGGTTTTCTGTTTGGCTCTGCTTACCTGGAGTTCAAAACCAACCTGGGCAATATACCTAGATACACCCTGCCCCACAAAAAAATGTTTTTTAATTAGCCAAATTAACCAGGTGTGGTGTTGGGCACCTACAGTCCAAGTGAGTGACTTGGGAGGCTGACACAGGAGGATTGCTTGAGCCTAGGAGTTTGAGGAGCTATGATCATGCCACTGTACTCTAGCTAGGTGACAGAGTGAGACCTGTAAAAACAAACAAACAAAAAAGAATGAATTCCAGTGAATTCCAGCCCTCTAGTTTCAAACATGGGGTTAGATCAAAATATCTGGGTGAAAAGGAATTATTCAGCCACCCAAACAACACTTACTAAGCTCCCAGGCAAGCCAGTGCTCAATGCTAACAGCTCAGATAAGACAGATAAGACACAGACTCTGCTCTCCAAGGGCCCACAGTCTAGGGGAGGCAGATGTATGACCAGAAGTCTACAGCGCAGGGCAGGACGTGTCCTGATAGAAAATGCTAAGTGATTAGAGAATTGGAGGCCCCTCGCCCAGGCTGGAGAGATCAGGCAAGCAGAGCAGAACTGTAGCCCAGGAGCCTCCGGGAAGACTTATTCCTTGCTGCTTATTCAAACCAATATGACTCACCTGTTTTGCTGAGAGGCTCAGCCTGTCCCCTAGGTCCTGGGCAATTCAGCTCTGCTCCCACATCCGCATCCTCCTCCCAAAACAAAGGCCTAAAAGAAAACAGACCTCCCCCATTTTCCTTCTTTCCCCTACAGGGTCTTACTCCCCACAAACACACACACATCCCCATCCCCAGGTACTTCCCAAAGGATTCCTTTGGGCTTGAGAGCAGTTCTGCTAAACAAAACTTCTTTCATGTCTGTTAATTTCCAATGATGATGTAGAGCCTCTTGTAACCAGGTGTTCCAGGCAGCATCTTGACTGGTTCACTCCTTAATTGGTGCAGCAGGGAAGTAGTCCTGAAGAAGACACCCAAGTTGAGTTGGAAGGAAGGACAGGCGTGTACAGGGTGCAGGATAGAAAGGAAGGTCCAGGAGTCCAGGTGGGCGATAATGCCCGACCTGCTCAAGAAACAAGTGGACAGGTGCAGTGGCTCACACCTGTAATCCTAGCACTCTAGGAGGCTGAAGCAAGTGGAGCTCAGGAGTTCGAGAGCAGCCTGAACAAGAGCAAGACCTTGTCTCTACTAAAAATAGAAAAATAACCAGGTGTTGTGGTGGGCGCCTGTAGTCCCAGCTTCTAGGGAGGCTGAGGCAAGAGGATCACTTAAACCCAAGAATTTGAGGTTGCTGTGAGTTACAATGCCACGGCACTCTACCAAGGGTGACAGAGTGTGACTCTGTCTCAAAATAAATAAATAAATAAATAAATGACAAGTGTTTCCCCATGACTGCCATGGAAAGACAGAAGAAAAAGAGAAGTCAAGTTGCCAGGAGGCCAGCAGAGCCCAGGATGGGGACGGGGCTCAGACTGGCTGTTGTCAGGTAGAACCATGGAGAACAAGAGAAGGTGCTAGGAAGCTCTTTGGGGGTTGGGGGAGGGGAAGCAAAACAGCCATGGGCCTGGAGGGGGCATGATGCTGGCCTGAGCACCACCTTACCCATGCTCCTCTAACAACTATTTGTACTGGAGATGAGGTTGAAAGGGTGGATGGATCAGATATAATTAAACATTGTGTTTATGATGGCATGATCCCACCCTCATAGGAGAAGGTGACAGACGCAGAGGACATCTGCAGGGCGTTGTCATTAAGAAGGCTCAAGGGGAGGAGATCCCAGGATGAAGTGAGGGGTGGTCTTGCACAGGAGCCTGGTGCCTCCTCCACCGTCACAGGAGAGTGGACAGACCACAGTGAGGGCACACTTGCAGGGAGGTCTGTAGAGGTGGCAGTGAGAGTTTGTGAAGTTCACTTCTGATTGCCTCTGTTTTCTTGGGAAATACAGAGCACATCAGCTGACCATGTGGAGCAGGGAGGAGGGGGCAGCCTGTGCCCTGGACCTCGCTGCATCTTTCCTGAGTTACTGGGGGTAAGAATGAAGAACACAGGTGCTTCTGCCCTGAGCCGTCTGTCGCTCCCACACCTGCCCAGGACCCCAGAGGGCCCAGAGAGCACTCCACTAGCAGCATATACCACTCAGCATGTTTCCTAATTGGGTTGTGCAGAAATAGGCCCCACCCTGTCTGGCCCTGCCCCCCAGCCATTTGGCCAATCCCAGCTCTGGCAGCTGGGTGTTGGAGGTGGCAGAGGTGGAAGGGGAGCTGGGAACCGCGTGGGAAACTCCTGCAGGTATCTTCTGGAGGCAGTGCCTACAGCCAGCCTGCTCGCAGCCAGAGACAAATCTTGTACCCAGGGACACTTTGGTGTTACTGCTAAACTGTGTGATTACACTTGTCAGACCTTGGAGGAAAGCAGAAAGGTTTCAGATGGCTGTGCAATGGAAAAAGAGAAGCAGCTGTCAGCGCAGGGCTCCTTTTCCCTCCCTGACACCAGCTTGTGCTTGCAACAGCAGTGGGATGGGACAGCATAAGGACAAACCTCCAACCTCAGCAAGGACAGCTTATGTTTAGAGAGCTGGGCTGTGTATCAGTCACTCTACACCCATCAGGTCATTTAATCCCCCAAACAGCTATGAGTTGGTTCTAACATTATCCTCGTTTTACAAAGGATGGCCCTGAGGCTCAGAGAAGTTAAGTAACTTGCTCACAGTCACCCAGCTGGGAAATGGCAGACACAGATGTTGAAGCTGGGACCATCTACTGAGAAAGCCTGTACCTTAGACACCTGCCAGTCTGCTCTTTGCTGACACAGTTCTTTTATTTATAAGCCTCCTATAGCTGCCCAGGAACTGAGAAGGCCCAGAGAGCACTTCACTAGCAGCCCAGGCCTCTGCAATACTTCTCAGCACTTTTCCTAATAGCATTTTCCAGAAATGAATCTACAAGGACTCAGAGTGCCCGGACTTGTCCAGCTCTCCCACCAGCCGATCTAGCTAAGATCAGATTGCCTGGATTCAAATCCTATCTCAGCCATTTACTACCTTAGTGACCTTGGACATGGTACACAAATTTTCCTAAGTCTCTATTTCCCATCTGTAAAATGGTGCTGTGATAGCTTCTCTCTCCCAGGGTTGCTGTAATGGCCCTTGCCAGACTGAGCTTGACCCTTTTCCTCTCATTATGCCCGTGGCATCAAAACTCCAGGCAACGGCAGGCCATCTCTTCCCTCATTCTTGACCCCAGACCTGTAATGATACAGCCTCACAGTAACATCATTCCTTTGGTTGGTGTAAAGCATGGGTCCTCAAACTTTTTAAACAAGGGGTCAGTTCACTGTCCCTCAGACCGGACTATAGTTTAAAAAAAAAACTATGAACAAATCCCTATGCACACTATGCATATCTTATTTTGAAGTAAAAAAACAAAATGGGAACAACTACAATATTTAAAATGAAGAACAAGTAAAGTTAAATCAACAAACTTACCAGCATTTCAATGGGAACTATGGGCCTGCTTTTGGCTAATGAGATGGTCAGTGTCCGGTTCCATATTTGTCACTGCTAATCGTAACAAGTGATGCAAGTGTGCATCCATTAGTCTAGATCTGGTTGGAGATTTTAGATGTTTCATTCTGGCAAAAGTCTGTTCACAGACATAAGTGCTGCCAAAGATGGTTGCCATTTTGAGTGCATGGTTCCTGAGATTAGGATATGTCTCAGAGGGGAGAGATGCATAGAATTTGGGAAGGCTGCTTGACTTGAATATGTCTTTCAGAGAGTCACAATTCTGCAGTTCAGCCAGTTCCATTTGGTAAATCGTATCCACATTTTCAATGTCAGTAGAAAATGGGTTACAGAAAAGCTGTATGTCCTGTTCATGGAGATGAAGCTCTTTAAATCTAAATTGGAACTCCTTTTGCAACTTTTCCAGTGAATCCACACATGTTTTATTTGGGAATGCAACCAATGGATTTTCCGCTAACA
>CAUYPK010171481.1:0-39408 GCA_963574355.1 Loris lydekkerianus
TGTGTACATTGATATGATCATGGGGCATCATACACTAGTTTCACAGACCGGTTGACACATTTTCATCACACTGGTTAACATAGCCTTCCTGGCAATTTCACAGTTATTGTGTTAAGACATTTACATTCCACATTTACTAAGTTTCACATATACCCTTGTAAGATACCAGCCACCTCCGACATATGGGGCCGGCACCCTACTCCTTTGAGCCACAGGCGCCGCCCTGGTGGTTCTTGCTTTTGAAAGCACAATAATCCTGCCTTCTTGGAGGCTAACAGCTCATTCTGAGGAGGAACTTGTTTTGTGCCTTTCAACATTACTAGTCTACTACTGTGTTGCCCATACTGTAGGTGCCTACTCACTGTTTATATTCTGGGTCAAACAACTGAATAATAATTTAACTTTTAAGTGGCTAAACACACTTTTAAAAAGTCCTATGTGATTTGGTTTTAATGTATTTATATATGAAATAATGTTCCACATAAGCAGATCTTCAAGAAAATCTAATGTATTTGTTAATTAATACCTTTATTACAAATTTATTCCTGTGCATTACAGTCATTAGTTTATGTTCCTGGCTGCCCTTGTCAGCCTGGGAGCCCCTTGTGGGCAGACACTGCCTTTTCTTAACCTCTGTATCCCCCAGTACCTGACACATGAGAACACTCAGTATCTGGTAGACAAAAATACCAAGTGCCCAGGGACATAAAGATGTGTGTAGAACAGTTCACATTCAGATAATCTATATGAAAGAACAAGTCATTTTCTTTATTGAGTCAAAACTATTGTCTCAAAGTGAACACCTCTATCACAGAATGAGCAGTCCTATCTGGCCCAACTCCACTGTGCTAAGCTCTATGAGAATAATAGTTCTACTGATATGCCCCAAACTTGATCTGTCACACAATTATCTTTATTCCCTATATATATTCATAAATAACTTGCTCTACAGCAACGGTTCTCAAGCTGTGGGTCGCGACCCACAGGAACTGTATTAAAGGGCTGCGGCATTAGGAAGGTTGAGAACCACTGCTCTAGAGTCTTTAAATGTCAAGAACTTCTCCAAGTACAGATGGGTGAGAAGAGGTTACAGGAGCTGTACAGAAACTGTCAATGTTTTTTTTTTTTTAAAGCCACAAAAATAAAGGGCTTATTTTATAAGGCAAACACAGTGCTCATGTACAAAATATATATATATATTTTAATTCGAAAAGAACCATCTCCTCTGTAGAAGTGTTAGAACCCTGGAAGGAGTCCCGTTTCCTCTTTATTTGCTATCCCAAACACCAGGACTACTGCTAAATCAATTCCCTCAATGTGCTTCTTAAATCTCAAACTAAACAAGTAAATGTTCCTAATCCCTAAATCTGTCCCTTTCCAAAAGAATACACATTTCAACTGTTAACAAATTGCAAAAGCCTTTCATGTAAGCAGCAGAGACCTTGAAATGAGGGTGCTGGCTTGAAATAGACATTTCCCCAAGGAGAAGAACACATACAGTCTCACACACGGCCAACTGCCTGGGAGGAAGGAACATTCTGAGAGACAGACCATAGTCATGGTGCCTTGTTGGAGCCAGCTTATTTTTGGCAGGCAGGATTAAAGCTGGTACTTATGCAAGACTAGACTTTGAGAACGGTAGTTGACCACCCAACCACAGGAAAATGTGTGAAACTTTATAAAGAGCCATCAAAAATATTGAATATTTATAATGTTTAGAACAGATTCAATAAACAGAGGTACTGCCAAGCCTTTCCAAAAAGGCTGCTTTTTCCTCTGATTTTGGGTGGATTGAGGGTAAGAGAATGAAATGCCTAAGTGTGTCTTTAAAGAAATGTGGAGCCCTTCACTACAAAAATCATTGTTGCCATCTTTGTTCAATAAATGGCCAACTGAATTGACTATTCATTAACAGATCAATTTTCCTTATTGTAGATGGAAAGACCCATGAAAAAAAAAGCCCTCTGATGTTAGCTGACCTATTGCATGTACCTGATCCAGACGGTAGCAAATGTTTTCTTACCTTCATAGGATCATCTGAGTCCAGTCAATGCAAAGAATTTTCTAATGATGTATCTATAATGTGTCACCACTTCAAGTGATTAATGGAAATTCCTGGCTATGAAAACTCAGAAATTTTCTAAAGTTTTAGATCAGCTTACATTTAAGTAAAAAATTCTATCATTCACATTGGCAGAAGAATTTAAGTTTATCAAAATACATGCTTTAGTAATTAGAAAACAATGCTAAAGTTGTATTTAAAGACAGTGTTTTCCAGCTTATTTTTCCATATAATATTAAAAACAACCACACCAAATAATATTATCTAGACCCAGAAGGAATCATTCGTAACAGTGCTACTTCACTTACTTGTTGCTTGATTCTGGGGTTCCATCTGATGTAGTAATTCACCCAGAGTTCCAGGTGACGCATACTGGCAACTGGGTATAAGACTCGATTGATTTCTTTCGTATAGAAGGGGTTTTTGAATTTTTCTTTATTACTGTTTATCAGCGACCATAAAGAAACAGTTCTTTCTGTAACTTTCTATAAAGAGAGAAAGTAAAAGGCTAAAGTAAAAACACACAAATACATAAGCCATTTTGCAGCCTGTAGCAATACAGGTCAGCAGCAACTTGAATCATACATTTGCATTATCCCCATAATAGCTCAAAAAGCCTCATGGGCCAGTGAGTCCTGGCCAGCCACTTATTGATATTTGCATAGATAATGGCCTATCTTGAGAGCCACTATTTCTGCTGGAAGATGGGTGCAAGATGCTATACCACTAAATACAATTCACCGACCTAAGACAATTTCACTGACCCAAGACTATTTCTGGCTAGGTAAAACATTTATGAACAGACAGGTGGTATGCTCTTTTTAGTTCAGTGGAAAGAAAAATTATCATAAGACTCCATCAACTTTTTAAATTTTTCTATTTGTTAGAACTACAGAATCTTAACCTGTGTCTACTTGACAGTAGGCATCTGGGCATAAAGTTATTTTAATCATCCATCCAGATGTTTAATCTATCTCATATCAACAGCTAGACATTTGAAAACATCTGGATAATGAACTGTACTGAGTCTTCACTTTTCAACCTGGTGTCTCTCATCTCATAAAGATATTCATATTTTCATTGTTTTTTATTATAGCTTTAACCAAATTTTGGGTATAAATTAAGGGGAAAAATACAAGATTTAAAATGATCAAAGGTAGAATTTGAAACTCTTCCTAGTAATAACTTCAAGAAAAGAACAATAAGCTAAAACTGAAACCTTTTAAAAAGAATATCCTAAAATAAATGACTAAAGACATTTCTTAAACATACATATTTCATTAATATGAATGATAATGACAGCGTAATTCTACCATTTTTGAATCTGCCTACAACTTTAATCATACCTTTTAAATGACAAAATCTATACTGCTTTGTGTTTATATGCATTTTTTTGAGAAAGGTCACACTTAGTTGGCCAGGCTGTAGTGCAGTGGTGCAATCATAACCTTGAACTCCTGGGGTGAAGTGATCCTTTCATCTCAGCCTCCCAAGGAGCTCGGACTACAGGCGTATAGCAGCATGCCCAGATAGTTATTTAATTTTTTTTTTTTTTATTAAGTCATAAACACATAGATCATGTATACATTAATGCATTTATGGGATACAATGTGCTGATTTTATATACAATTTGGAAGGCTTATATTGGGATATATTAACTAGTCAGATAGATAGTTATTTTTTTTATTTTTTTTGTAGAGATGGGGTCTTTTTTTATTATTAAATCATAGCTGTGTACATTAATGTGATCATGGGGCACCATACACTGGTTTTATAGACTGTTTGACACATTTTCATCACACTTTTCTACATTGCCCAGGCTGCTCCCAAACTCATGGCCTCCAGCAATCCTGCTGCTTCAGCTTCCCAAAGTGGTGGGAGTACAGGCATGAGCAACTGTGCCGGGCTTGCATGTTATTTTGTTTTTATTTTTATACATGCACATAGTTTCAAAAGTTAAATAGTCTCAAAAAGTTATTAAAAAAAGAAAAAACTTACTTCTCTCCCCAGAAGCAACAATGTTTTTGTTTTTTTTTTCCAGGCTTTGAGGTACAATTGACAAATAAAAATTGTATATATTTAAGGTGCACGTATGATATTTTGATATATCATAAATTGTGAAATATAATAAAGCTAATATCTGTCACCTTATATGGTTTCCATTTGGGGGGTGATGAGAATACTTGAGATCTACTCAGTTAGCAAATTTCAAGTATACATTATTAACCACAGTTACTCAGCTAGCTGTACATTAGGTCTCCAGCCCTTACCCATCTTATAACTAAAGGTATGTACCTTTTGAATGACATCATCTCCCCTTCTCCCTTACCTAGTAACTATCCTTCTACTTTCTGTCACTATAGGTTCAAGTTTCTTTAGACCCCAAATGTAAGTGGGATACTGTGGGACTTATCTTTCTGTGCCTGGTTTATTTCACTTAGCGTAATGGTCTCTACATTGCCACAAATGACATGTTTCATTCTTTTATATGGCTGAATAGTATTATGATGTGTGTGTATACACACCACATTTACTTATGCATTTCTCTGTTGATGGACGTTTAGGTGGATGCCATAACTTGGCTATTGCAAATAAATAAACATGAGAGTGACAGTATCTCTTTGACATACTGATTTACTTTCATTTAAATAAATATCCAGTAATGGAATTGCTGGTCATTCTAATTTTTTAAGAAGTCTGTGCTGTGGTTTGGGTTATCTGTCTTCTCCAAACCTCACATTGAAATTTTATCCCCAATGTTGGAGGAGGGGCCTAATGGAAGGTATTTGGGTCATGGTTGTGGATCCCTCAGGAATAGATTAACGCCATCCTGCAGGGGTGAGTTCTGACTATATTAGTTCCTGGGAGAGATGGTTGTTAAAAAAGGCCTGGCACCACTCCCACTCCTTTCTTGCTTCCTCTCTTGCCATGTGGTGATCCCTACACATGCTGACTCCCTTTTCTTTGCCTTTCACCATGAGTGGAAGAAGCCTAAGGCCTCATCAGATGCAGATGCCAGTACCATGCTTCTTGTACAGCCTGCAGAACCGTGAGTCAAATCTTTTTCCTTTATAAATTATCCAGCCTCAGATACTCTTATACTGTAACACAAATGGACTAAAACCACCTCCACATTGTTTTTCATAATGAATGTACCAACGTACAATCCCATCAATAGTGCATAAGTGTTCCCTTTTTTCCATATCCATGCCAGGATTTATTCTTTGTCTTTTTGAGAATTAGAATGAGGTGATATCTTGTTGTGGTGTTGACGCGAATTTCTCCGATTATTAGCGATGAGCATTTTTTCATGTATATGTTGGCCGTTTGTTTGTTTTCTTTTGAAAAATGTCTATTCAAATTCTTGGACCATTTTTTAAGTGAATTATTTGCTTTGGAGTTGAGTTCCTTATATATTCTGAATATTAACCCCCTGTCAGATGCATCATTTGCAAATATTTTCTCCTATTTCTGTAAGTTGTCTCTTCACTTTTATTGTTTCTTTAATTGTGCAGAAACTTTGTAGTTTGACAGAACTCCATTTATGTATTTTTGTTGCCTGTGCTTTTCAATTTTTTTGTTTTTTTTTTTTGAGACAGAGTCTCAGTACGTTGCCCTGTGTAGAGTGCTGTGGTGTCACAGCTCACAGCAACCTCCAACTCTTGGGCTTAAGCAATGCTCTTGCCTCAGCCTCCCAAGTAGCTGGGACTACAGGTGCCTGCCATAACACCCAGCTATTTTTGGTTGCAGTTGTTGTTGTTCAGCAGGCCCAGGCTGGGCTTGAACCTGCCAGCCTTGGTGTATGTGGCCAGTGCCCTACTCACGGAGCTATGGGCGCTGAGCCTGCTTTTCAATTCTTTTTTTTTTTTTTAATTTACTTATTATTAAATCATAGCTGTGTACATTAATGCAATCATGGGCACCATACACTGATTTTATATACCATTTGACATATTTTCATCACACTGGTTAACATAGCCTCCCTGGCATTTTCTTGTCCAAAACAACATCATAAAGCATTTCCCCTACGTTTTCTACTATTTTTAGTGTGTGTCTTACATTTAAGTCTTTAATTCACTTGAGTTTGTTTTTTTATATCATGAGAGATAGGGGTCTACTTCCATTCTTCTACCTATGGATATCCAGTTTTCCCAGAACCATTAACAGAAGGGACTGCCTTTTCCCCAAAGCATGTTCTTTTGTGAAAATCATGAATTTTTGCATTGGCATACCTGCCCGTTACATGCCCAGGTCTTGTTCATATTAAATTATCCCCTATGCATTTTGTCAACTGCAATGTTTCCACTTATTTTCTTGTGTTCCCATGTCATTGTGGCTTTAATCTGCATTTCCTTGATGATTACTGATGCTGAGCATTTTTTTCATACATTTATTGGCCATTCCTCTATCTCTCTTTGAGAAGCTTCTGTTCACAAAGTTTGCCTACTTTTTGATGGGGTTGATTTTTCCTTACTGATTTCAGTTCTTTGTACATTCAGGTTATTAGCACTTTATCGGATGTATAGCTTACAAATATTTTTTTCCTATTCTGTAGGTTGTCTGTTTGCTCTGTTGATTATTTCCTTGGATGTACAGGAGCTTTTTAATTTAATCAAGGCCCATTTACCATATTTTGCCATGCATAATGTACTCCTGTATATAATACACACCCACATTTTCTGGCCCCAAACTGTCAGGAAAAAAACTTTCATTTTAATTCTTTAATTCAAATTTATTTGTTTATATTTAGGTACTTTTTTGTATTATAAAGGAATTTTGTCATTTATTTTTAATATATTATGGTACATGAAATTTTATGTGACAATTATGAAACACAAAAACGGACACACGATATAAGAAATTTTATGCACTGGTAACAAATTTACAATATTTATGCATCATAGAAGGCCAAGAGCCGTTACTGTCAATATCAGAATTATCATCTTCTTCTTTATCCTGGTAAATTTCATCATCCTCAGTTCCATCCACAGCATTGCTGATGCCATGTTTTTTAAACCATTTCATAACTTCCTTCCTGACACTGTTCCATGATCTTAAGATCCAATCATAAACCTGGGCGATGGATGCTTTCTGGATTCTGCCTGCAGGTGTTAAATCATTACCAGCTGACTGCACCCACGATATCCCCTCTTTCTTCAGTGGGGCCTTAAACAGCTTATTTACTGACACATCAGGAGGTTGTAGTAGGCTGGTTAGCCCACCAGGTATCACACAAGTTGGGTTTTCAAATCTGCTGTGATTGCTTTTGCACTTTGTGTAACTTGAGCTTTGAAGTGATCAAAAATAAGCAAAGCTGTTTTCTTAAGTAATCCTCCAGACCAGACTTTGTTAAACCAGACTTTCATGCCTTCTTCATTCATCCATCCTTTTTCATGTATGTGGATAACTCCATTTGGAATATTTCCTTTTGGAAATGTTTTTCTCATAGATGTTCATAGGTGGTAGTGTTATCCCATCTGTACAACAGGCTTGAACAACAGTGAAATGTATTTTCTTAGTAGCAATCCTACTAGTTTTAACAGCCATGGTTTTTGCTGTTTTGATGTCCACAGTTCTGTTGGATGGCACATCAAATGTGAGTAGGACCTCATCCATATTGGCAATTTGGGACAGCTCAGAGTTGTAAGTCTTTCAGAGATTCATAACACAAGCATGAAATTCCAAAACATGATTCTCATAGGCTGCTGGATGTTTGGAGGCAAGTTTTGCTTATGTCCTCATGCTCAACCCTTCTCTGTTCATAAAGTTAAAGCACCATTTAGGTGTCCCCGAGAAATCATCAATTCTTTTTCATGTACAATCTCTTTATTCTCTTCTTGTATCATCTTAGTTGAAACATCTCAGTTTGATGCTGCTCTAGAATCCAGGTCTCCACCTCTTTCTCCACCTCTGGCCCCTTGCATTGCCTTCTTCTGTCTTGGCATCTGAGGAAGGTCGTTTTCCTGTTGATGATGCTTGTGTGGGAGGAGGTCCAAAGTGTCTCTGGGAAGCTCTGTTGTGATGCTCTTTAGCATATTTAGTAACCGTTAGCTTAAAGCTTACTGTGTATAAAAACCATTTTGACATTTTCCAAGGGATTTTATAATAATTTTTGTAAAAATATCAGCTAGATTGCTAGCTCCTGCTTAATGTGTATAAAAAGAAATGCATTTTTCTTCATTGACTGAAAATGCTTTTGTGGCAAGTTCATTGTAAGTTTATACAACCAATTACTGAATTCTATTTTTTTGCATACAGATATCCTTAGTGCTTTCTAGAGTCATACCTCTACTGCATAAGCACAAATAAAAGAATTAAAAACATTTATACAGATATGGAATTAGTACTACTTATGTACAATGCATGTCCTAGTTTTGCCCTTAAAAATTTGGGCAAAAAAACATACATTATTTATACCAAAATGCAGTATTTTTGTTGTTGCTGTAATTGCCCTTGAGGTCTTCTTCATAAATTCTTTGCCTCAGCCAATATCTAGAAGAGTTTTCCCAACATAGTCTTCTATAATTCTTATGGTTTCATGCCTTACATTCAAGGCATTTATCCACCTTGAATTAATTTTTGTGAGTGACAAGAGACATGGATCCTGTTTCTTCTGCATTGGGCTATCCAATTTTCTCAGCACTGTTTATTGAATAGGGATTCTATCTGTCCCCCAGTGAACATTGTTGTCAGCATTGTCAAAGATGAGTTGGATATATGTGGCTGATTCTATATCTGAGTTTTCTGCTCTTTTCAATTGGCTTATATCTTTATTTTTCTGCCAATACCATGCTGGTTTAGTTACTGCAGCCCTATAGTATAGTTTGAAGTCTGGGAATGTGAAGTCTCCAGATTGGTTACCTTTGGGTGCAAGGATGGCTTAGCATACATAAATTCATAAATGTGATTTGCCACATAAACAGAAGGAATAACAACAATCATATGATCATCTCAAAAGATACGGAAAAAGCATTCAACAAAATTCAGCACACTTTCATGATAAAACCCCTCAATAAACTAGACCTAGAAAAAAAAAAAAGATCTCAAAATTATAAAAGAATATGACAAACCCACAGCCAACGTCATACTGAATGGGAAAAGTTGAAAGCATTCCCACTAAGAATGGGAACAAGACAAGGATGCCCACGGTCACTACTGCTATTCCACATAGTGTTGGAAGTCCTAGCCAGAGCAATTAGGCAAGAGAATGAAATTAAGGGTATCCAAATCTGGAAAGAGAAGGTCAAACCATTGCTTTTTGTTAACAATATGATCTTATATCTAGAAAACCCAAAAGAGTCTACCAAGAGACTCCTAGAATTGATATATAAATTCAACAAAGTCTCAGGTTATAAAATCAATGTACAAAAATCAGTAGCATTCCTACACACCAATAACAGTCAAGCTGAGCATCAAAAATCAAAGACTCAATATCATTCACAACAGTGACAAAGAAAAAATACCTAAAAATGTACTTTACCAAGGAGATGAAAGATCTCTACAAAGAACTATGAAACACTGAGGAAAGAAATTGAAGAGGATACAAAATGAAAAACATATCATGCTCATGGATCAGTAGAATCAACACTGTTAAAAGGTCTATACTACCCAAAGTGATTTATAGATTCAATGTAATCCTATCAAAATAACAATGATGTACTTCACACATCCAGAAAAAATAATTCTACACTTCATTTGGAACCAGAAAAAGAGCCCAAATATTGACAGCAATATGCAGTATATTTTGAAGTCAGGTAGTGTGACACCTCCAGCTTTGTTCTTTTTGGTCAAGATTGCCTTGGCTATTCAGGGTCTCTTGTGGTTTCACATGAATTTTAGGATTGTTTTTGTATTTCTGTGAAGAATTTCACTGGTATTGTGATAGGGACTGCTTTGAATCTGTAAATTGCTTTTAGTATGGACACTTTAAATTCTTCCAATCCATGAATACAGAATCTCTCTCCATTTGAGTGCTTTTCAACTTCATCAGTATTTCATAGTTTTAACATAGAGATCTTTCACTTCCTTGGTTAAATTTATTCTTATGTATTTTATTTTATAAATGGAATTGCTTTCTTGATTTTTCCAATAATTCACTACTGGCATATAGAAATGCTACCAGCTTTTGAATGTCTATTTTGTATTCTACAACTTTACAGAATGTTTATTAGTTCTTTCAGATTTTGGAGTCTTTAGGATTTCCTATATATATGATATCATCTATAAAGAGATTTTTTTTTTTTTTTTTTTTTTTGAGATGGAGTCTTACTTTGTTGCCCTTGGTAGAGTGCCATAGCATCATAGCTCACAGCAACCTCAAACTCTTGGGCTTAAATGATCTTCTTGCCTTAAGTCTCCTGAGTAGCTGGGACCATAGGTGTTTGCCACAATGTCCAGCTATTTTTTAGAGAAGTGGTTTTGCTCTGGCTCAGGCTGGTCTTGAACTCTTGAACTCAAGCAATCCACACACTTCAGCCTCCTGGAGTGCTAGGATTACAGGCATGAGCCACCATACCTGGCTATAAACAGATCATTTGACTGCCTCTCCTTTCTAGTTTGGATGTTCTTTCTCTTGCCTAATTGCTCTAGCTAGAATTTCCACTGCTATGTTAAACAGAAATCGTGAAAGAGGGCATCCTTGTCTTGTTCCAGAGGTTAGAAGCTTTCAACCTTTTCCATTTAGTACGATGGTAGCTGTGGGTTTGTCTTATGGGGCCTTTATTATTTTGAGGTATGTTCTTTTTATGCCTACTTTGTTGAGAGTTTTCATCATGAAGAGATACTGAATGTTATTAAAGGCTCTTTCTTTCTTTCTTTCTTTCTTTGTTTCTTTCTTTCTTTCTTTCTTTCTTTCTTTCTTTCTTTCTTTCTTTCTTTCTTTCAGACAAGAGCCTCAAGCTGTGGCCCTGAGTAGAGTGCTGTGACATCACAGCTCACAGCAACCTCCAACTCCTGGGCTCAAGCAATTCTCTTGCCTCAGCCTTCCAAGTAGCTGGGACTACAGGCGCCTGCCACAATGCCCGGCTATTTTTTGGTTGTCGTCATTGTTGTTTGGCAGGTCTGAGCTGGATTTGAACCTGCCAGCTCTGGTGTATATGGCTGGCACCTTAGCCGCTTGACCTATAGGCACCTAGCCATTAAAGGCTTTTTCTGCATCTATTGAGATGATCACAGTTTTTGTTTTTTATTCTGTTGATGTATCACATTTATTGATTTGGATATGCTAAGCCATCCTAGCATTCCTGATATAAATCTCACTTGATCATGGCATATTATCTTTCTGAAGTGGTGTTGGATTTGGTTTGCTGTACTTTGTTGAGGATTTTTGCATCTATGTTCATGAGGGATAGTGGCTTGCAGTCTTTTTTTGTTTGTCCTTGTCTGGTTTTAATATCAGGGTGATGATGCTGGCCTGGTAGAATGAGTTTGGAAAAATTTCCTCCTCTTCAATGTTTCTTTCAGAAGAATTTGAAGAGGATTGGTATTAGTTCTTCTATAAAACTTGGTAGAATTTATCTGTGAAGCCATCAGGTCCTGTTTTTTTTTTTTGTTTGTTTGTTTGCTTGTTTATTTTTTAAAGATAGAATCTTGCTATGTTTCCCAAGGGCCAGACTTTCATTCCTGGGCTCAAGTAATCCTCCCACCTCAGCTTCCCAAGTAGCTGGGATGACAGGTGTGTGCCAACACATCTAGCTCTGGGCTTCTCTTTGATAGGAATCACTTTATTATTGATTCAGTCTCATTACTCATTATTGGTCTGTTCAGATTTTCTGTTTCCTCATGATTCAATTTTAGTAAGTTGTATGTGTTCAGGAATTTATCCATTTCTTCTAGGTGTTCCAAATTGTTGGCATATAATTGTCTATATACTCTTATTTTAATCTTTTGTATTTCTGTAGTTTCAGTTGTAATGTCTCCTTTTCCATTTGATTTTATTTATCTGAATCTTTAAAAAAAACTAGCCTAGCTAAAGGTTTTCCAATTTTAACTTTTCTAAAAACCAATTCTTCATCTCATTGACTTGTATGTTAATGATTTCTAGTTTATTTCTACTCTTATCTTTTTTTCCTTCCTCCTACTAACTTTGGGTTTAGTTTGTACTTGTTTTAGTTTCTTGAGGTGAAATGTTCAGTTGTTCAGGATCTTACTGCATTTTGGATGTAAGCATTGATTGCTATAAACTTCCCCCTTTAACTGCTTTTGCTATATTCCAGGTTTTTGTATGCTGTGTTTCCATTTTGTTTCAAGAAATTTTAAATTTCTGTCTAAATTTCTTCTTTCACCCATTTGTTGTTTAGGAGTATGTTGTTTAATTTCCATATATTTGTATCATTTCCAAATATTGCCATTACTGATTTCTAGTTGTATTCCATTATGGTCAGAAAAAAATACTTGATATACTTTCAGTTTTTTTTTTTTAATTTGTTGATACATATTTTGTGGCTTAACAACTGATTTATCCTGGATCACGCACCATGTGTTGATGAGAACTTATATTCTGCAGCTTTTGGTGGAATGTTCTATAAATGTCTGATAGGTCAGTGTGGTTTAACTCTGATGTCTCTTTGTTGGTTTTCTGTCTGGATGTTCTGTGCACTACTCAAAATAGGGTGTTACTGCCTATCTCTCCCTTTAGATCTAATAATATTTACTTTATATATTTGGGTGCTCTGGTGTTGAGTGCACATATATTTATACCTGTTACCATATTATTCCACGTATAATGTGCACATTGTTGCTCAAATTTTTGAGGGGAAAAAAAAGATGTACATTATGCATGGATAGTGTAGGTTAGGAATGCGGGAAACTAGTGGGCTTCCTGGGCCACTGCACACTCCTGCCTGGACCCAGTGGGCACAAGGGTTTCCCATGAGGATCTGGGATCCTGTGGGACTGGGCTTGAGTGGCCTCTGCTGAGAGCTGCAAACAGGGGTAGAGGCAGTGGCGGGACTGGTGAGGCAGGCTATGGCTGTGTGAGCTGTGGGCTGAGGCCTGAGGCCCTGCTGTATGGAGGGAACCTGGAGCTCCATGCAGCCCCAGGGACCTGACTGGCTGCCCACAGGCCAAGCAGCTTCATAACTCCCACTTCCCCTGCCCAACACACATGTGGCCATGTTGGTTGAAGCCTCCATCTGACATGGCAGGGAGGGAAGGGCTCCTGGGACAGAGGGAAGGGGTAGTCTTCACAGAGTGGGCAGCTGCAGGAGGGTACTGTGATTTGCATATTTACCAGGGGAACAATAGTCTTCTCCGGATTGGTCTCTCATGACCATTAGCTGGCCAATTTTTCAAGGAGAGTTTTCCTGAAAGTTTAGGTCAAACACCATGGGTACCCATCATACACAGGAATGTACCATACATGGCAAAATATGGTACATTCCTGTGTATAATGCATAATTATGATAATGCGTATGCACGATTTTTGGCCTAAACTTGCTGATTCCTTATTATTATGTAATGGCCTTGTCTTTTTTTATAGTTTTTGACTTGAAGTACATTTTATCTGATATACCTACCCCTGCTTTCTTTTGGTTTTCATTTCCAGGGAATATCATTTTCTATCCTTTCATTTTCAGTCTCTGTGTGTCTTTACATGTGAAGTGTGTTTCTTGTAGGCAGGATATAATTGGGTCTTATATTTTATTATCCATTCAGTCAGTCTATATTTTTAATTGGGGAAATTTAATGCATTTACAATCAAAGTTATTAATTATAGGTCAGCACTTAAACTCCTCCTGCCCCCTTTTCAATTGTTTTCTGGCTTTCTATATCCTTTGTTCATTTTTTTCTCTCTTATTATTTATCTTTGGGGTTTGGTAGTTTTCTGTATTAAAAAGCTTTGCTTCCCTTCTCTTTCTCACTGTCTTCTCCTTCCTTTCACTACAGATACCTAGTAGAGTTTAATCCCTGGGTTATCTGGGGTTCCTGAAATGCAAAGTGGGCTTTTTCTGGGCTCCTCCATTTCAAGTTTGAGATTCAGTTTTCTCAAGCTACCTTATTTACCACTTACCCCTTGGCAATTCAGTTTCTAAGTGTTTGTTGTTGTGTTTCCTTTCTTATTTTCCCTGCTATAGGATTATGACTTTTTATTTCCTTTATTAGTATTTTTATGGAGTTCTAGAAGGGAGTCCTTGCATATCTTTAAAGTTATTCCTACTCCCTGAGGGCAAAGTTAATCTCTTACAAACTATCATATCCTTCTTATTTTGTAGCAGACTAGATATATTTTGGTGAGCCTTTACAAAAATGATTAGCATTTTTACTCACCTGTCTTTCTCGAGCAGATTCACAGTTGAATAAGAAAGTACCAAATCGGCAACTATACACATGATCCAAAATTGTAATCAAAAATCGTTCATTGAATTCAAAAGCTGTAGGGAACTAGTGAAAAACAAACACACAAAGCATGAAAAAATTTGGACTGATCTTTTATAGAACCGAAAAGATAACATCATAGAAATGAATAAATGCTGCCATAGTGTAGGCCTGTAGAAAGGACAATAGAAGCTGCAATCTTCACATACCCAAGAGCTCATTTTTGGTACTCTACTTATGACTGAGAAATTTAAATAAGCATTAAATAATGGGATAAAGAGGAAATTGAGGTAAATAGGCTGATTTTCTGAATTCTCTTAGGTATTTAGGGAAGTTTATTTAAGGTATTATGAATTAGGCTATATAAAAATCCCAGTATATACTATATATAAAAGACAACTTGGTATTGTGAATTCAACTGATCTTCCCTTAGTAAAGGCAATACAGTTTAATTTTTAATTTAAAAACGTAATTATGGAAAATTCTAGACATATAAATAGTAGCAGGAATAAAAATACGAACCCCTATGTACCTATAACTTGGCTTCGACAATTATCTACATGGGGCTAGTCTTGTTTCATATCTATCTCCACCCTATATTATGTGGGGAGGAAATATCTAATATAATACTAAAATATCTAATTTAAACATTATGGTGAATGCATTTTCATCCCAGATAGGACTCACTTGTTTCGACATTTGCCATACACAGTCAATAAACTGGAGAAAAATAGGAGAGCGGTCAGCATCCGTGTGGTTTTTATCACCATGACCTATTCTCTGAAATGAATTGGTGAAGAGAATTTGTTTTAATTCGTGGGCACAAAACTAAGAAAGATAATTTGTCTTAATTTGTGGCTACAAAATCGAGAAAGCACATAGCCCACAAAATGTGACAATATTACCTCTAAATGCCAAGTTTCTCAGGGAGTACACAGTATATATTTCCACAGCAATATAAACAAATAATGTAAAGTTTTGAAATAATGGACATTAAGTATATAAACTTCTGCACAAATACCAATACAAATTGGCAAAGCATTATCATCATAGTGATTATTACATCATTTCATGCAACTGGACTTTTGTACAAGTCCTGGACAGCTGTAGATAGAATGGACTAGATCAGTGGTTATCAATCTTCCTAATGCCGTGATGTATTTTCATTGTTACAAAGGGGTCACCACCCCCAGGTTGGAAACTGCTGGACTACATTGTCCCACATAGCATGTTACTAATATGCCCAATGCAGTGCTTTTAGTTGTAAAAGGGAGTAATAATAAATTCTCAAGAATAGAATCATGTAGAAAAGTATGATTATTAGAAGTAAAAGTTCTTTCTCTCTTAAGAACAAGACAAAATCATATATCTCAAAAGTTCTTTATTTCTTAAGAGCAGGAAAAAATCAAATATCTCACAACATAGTCATTTGCTAAACTATGATTCTTCCTACTTGAAAATGTTATTCATGCTGTTTATGAAGTCAGACAGAGGCTAAAAGGCCCAGTGTTTCCTTCATGAGAAACACTGGGGAAATGGCTGAAATGCTTATTCAAAGAAGAAACATTGTCTGCCACTTGAATGGTTCCTGTCAAAACGGGTTACCAAAAAAAAAAAAAAAAAAAAGTGAGTCAGTAGGGAGCTGTACTGCTTAAACTAGAAAGTATCTTGGAATATGAGTTTTAATGGGTTGTCTTGATGATTTTGAGAAGGGGCTATTTTTAAAAATTTATTTAAAATTGACAGATAAATGGGTGTGTATTTACTGTGTATAATGTGATGTTTTAAATTATATATACATTACAGAATGACTAAATATACCTAATTAACATATGCTTTACCTCACAGTTATCCATTTTGTTGTGAGAACACTTTACATCTCATCTCTTAGCATTTTTAAAGAACAGAATATGTTATTAACTATAGTTACCATGTTGTACAATAGACCTCTTGAATTTATTCATCTCTTGATTTTAAAAATGCATACCAGAGAATAATAAAAAGCCTCAACTAAAAACCTAACATTTCCACAAAATGTATTTGGCTCTAATAGTTATAATATTAGTTAAGAAAGAATTGTCACCCTGTCCTCTTTTGTAAAATTTTATTTTATTTTTTTGTTAAAATCATAGCTGTGTACATTAGTAAAATTTTATTTGAAATATATCTGTGCAGACTGTGCATTACTTTCAAGAGAAATTATAAAAATGGAGCAGATGGATAAACATGTCTCCCAAAAAAGACTTTCACTACTCAAGGCATCATACATTTTTAAGCCTATAAAGTGGTTTTTATTATATTCTTCAATTTTTCACTTTTATAGTGATATGTAGTTTAACAACTAGTTTATTAAATCCCAAGTGGTAATAATAAGATTTTTTAGATTAGCTCTATTGTTTACTTACAGATGCAAATTTATGTCCAAAACTTATCCATTCTTTTTGTACCAATATTTCAAACCCTTCAATGCTCCTGTAGAAGCTGTCCAACATCAGCATGGCCAGGGATGTCAGCTGAGCCGTCCTGTCCCATCCATCACTGCAATGCACAAGCACAGAGGTCTTCCCAGAAGAAACTTTATCTGCCACTTGAATGGCTCCTGTCAACACAAGCTAGCAAAGAAAAATATGTGAGTCAGCAGGGAGCTACAAGGTACTGCTTAAACTAGAAAGAATAGTTTTTAAACCTAGAAAAAGTCATGCTTTACAACATCAGTTAAGAATGGAATTTATCAAAATGAAAGACCAGGAGCTGCAGGATCTGTTGATCGTCCTCTATAATGCATTTGAATGTGCCTAGGTATTAAAAAACCAATCCAACCAAAAGCCAAATTGTATTTTAAACTTACTTTAATGGATGTGATTGTACTAGTGTATTAGGGTTGTCATAATAAAATAGCACAAACTGGGTGGCTTAACCAATAAAAATTTATTGTCTCATAGTTCTTAAGGCTAGAAGTTCAAGATCAAGGTGTTGGCAGGGCCATGCTAACCTCCAAAGGAGCTAGAGAAGGATCTGTTCCAGGCCTCTTTCCTAGCTTCTGCTTGTTCCTTGGCTGTGGCAGCTTAACTCCAGTCTCCACATGGCATTCTTTCCAGGTCCAAATTTCTTCTTTTTATTAAGGACACCAGTCATGTCCAAGAGGGGTCCCATGGTACTCCACTATAGCTTCATCTAAACTAATTATATCTGCAAAGACCCTATTTCCAAATAAGGTGACACTCTGAGGTACTGGGGGTGGGGGGTCAGGACTTCAACATATGAATTTTGGGGGACACAATTCAACCCTTAACAGTGATCAAATTAAAAAAAAATCACTAGCCCAACTGGTGCCATCTAGACTATAAAAGTCTGATACAATGAAAATCACATTTTGACCTTTAAATTAACAAAATATAAACTCTTATTTAGCTCACAAATAGCAGAATACTTAAACATACAGTGATAGCATTTTAGTAAATATTTGAGAGTTACAAATACCAGTAAATTTATACATCAATGAGTCGTTGCTGTGATGTCATTTCTTCATGTATCAGATATTAGGAGGTATACTTTTTAAATCCCATAGTACTTATCCATCATAAAAATGAGTTGAGTAAGATTTAGTGAATTTATGCAGTTGTGCAACCATCACCACAGTCCAGTTGTACAACACTCCAATCACCCAAAAAGTTTCCTTGTGCCATCTAAGGTCAATCCTTTTTACTGTCAGCCCTAAGCAACCACTGATTTGTTTCCTGTCTCTTACACATTTGTCTTTGCTAGACATTTTATATAAATGATGCCAGGCACTAGGTGGTCTTTCATGTCTGGCTTCTTCCACTGAGCATGCTTTCAAGGTTCATTTGTGTTGTAGTATGCATCAGTACTCCATTCCTTTTTATGGCCAAATAACATTCCATTGTATGGAAAAACCACATGGTATTTACCCACTCAACAGCTGACAAACATTTGCTTGTTTGACAGACATTTGTTTACTATGAATAATGCTGCTGTAAACTTTTTCATATACATTTTTAAAAGGACATAGTATCATAGTATTTTTGTTTATCTTGGATAAAATCAAGAAGTGAAATGGATGGAACATGTAGCAAACGTATATTCAATTTTTAAAGAAACTGCCAAAGTACTTTCAAAAGTTATTATACCATTTCACATTCCCACAAGCAGTGTATGAGCCTCCGTCTTTTCATATGCTTATTGACATTTGCATATACCTTGTCATGATGAGTTAATTTTTAAAAGACTTATTCCATGGAGCTCCTGAAATTTTAACAGTCATGCAACAGACATATATCATGGTCACTTTGTCTAATTTGAGAAAACTGAAATACTCACTTATTTGAACTAATTCAAGAAAAAGTCAGAACAAGTGAAAGATATGATGTATAGACAATTTAAAAAGAAATGTAACTTTATTAGTTTAACATTAACAGTAACTGAAGATAAGCAGAAAAAGTAGTACCCAAAAGGAAAGGTTAGGAGATCTGAGGATGACTGGCATGTCCCTTACTTGTACAAAACTCATTATTCCTAAAATAACTATAGCAATTTATTTCTTTAAGCATTTTGAATATTCTCCTTAAAATCCTATTTGTAATTTTAATTTGAGGGACTTCTGAAGAAAGGACTATTGAGAAGCAATGGAGATATATTGGAGTCTAGTAGAGTCTACTCTAATCTATTTGTGGCTCTAATGAATTTTTACAGAGGGCAACTCTCACTCCAGATATATCTTTTACTCATAATAAAAAAGGGACTCAATCTTGGTCAATTATTATGAAGAAATATTAGATGTTTTCTAATTAAGTATGAATTTCCATGATCACTTCTGACAGAAACAGCTGTAATTATGTAATGAAACTAAATTAGATTTTCAAAAGCACATCACTGAAAACTCTTAAATCTTCTTTCTGATAGACTTGTGACTGATGGGGAAACAGCAGTCAACAGGCAGTACACTGTGGGGTGAAGAGTGCTGGCACCCCACCCAGGGTGCTGGGAGTAAAACCTCATTCCACCACTTTTGAGATCTTGCACTTTGGGCCAATCAAATAACCCTGGTTCATTCCTCTCCAATGTGTGAAGAATGGTAGCCCTGCCAGCTTATCCTGGCCTAAAAGATATTCCACATAAAGTGAGGTAATTATGCATATGTTTGATGAAAGCTAGCTCCCACCAGCTTCCACACTGCTGCTATCCAAGGAGTCTAAAATAATACGTCACTTAAAAAAATGAAGGCCCACGCGGAAGAGTTTTGAAAAGGATAAAGAATAAATGTAAGCTCCAGACACCACAGAGTCTTTCTTCCACTCCTGCTGAGCTCTGTCAGAGGACGGGAATGAGGGCCTGGGAGGCACACCAGGGGTGGTGGTCCTCTTGCAGCAAAGAGCTTACCCTGGTTTCATGCATTGAGTGGTGAGATCATTTCACCAGACTACAGGTTAGTGACAGCCATGCCACCTCTTTATCAGCAGCCTTGGGCCTGCAAAGGTGTAGGAGGTTGAATGATGATGAAAGATATCTATCCTAACCCCTGGAACCTGTGAACTACTACCTAACATGGTAACAGGGATTTTGTGGATGTGGTCAACTTTGAGATAGGGAGATTATGAGATTATTCTGGATTATCCAGGTGGATTATCCAGATAGGGATATTATTCTGGATTATTCTGGATTATCCTGATAAGGGGAAGACAGAAAAAGAGAAGGCAATGTATCCACAGAAACAGAAGATGGAGTGATGGGGCCACAAGCCAAGGAATGCCAGTGGCCACAAAAAGCTGTAAGAGGCAAGGAACAGATTACTTCCTAGAGATTACAGAGAAAGTGCAGCCTAAATATTCCACCCAGCCCATCTTGATGGTATATACATCTCTGTTCCACTGCCTGAACTGCTACAGTTTGATGCCTGAGAAGCCCTGTGTCAGATGTTCTTATACAAGTCTGTCTGGGCTCCCCAGTCTCTTCAGATCTCCTCTTGTCTCCAAAGAAACAATGAGAGTTTCTTTCATTTCTTTGGACCCCCTTTTCTGTAGACAAAACTTTAAAGAGGTCTTTACAGCATTTTCCATATTCCATAAGTCCTAATTTCTATACTTGATCTTTTGTAGATAGCTTTGCCTCCTAATTTCCTCAAATATCTGAGCCATTGAATAAGACCTTTCACCCAGTCTCTCTTCCTTCTACCTAGCTCAGAGTAGGAGCTCAGCCAGCTTGCCAGTAACTCCTGTACCTATGCTCTTTAAAAAAAAGTTTATCTTCTTTGCAAAAGTAATATATATGCCCCCAAAATGGAAAATAAAACAAAAGAAAATAAAAATTATCATAGTTCTAATACTCAGAAATAATAATTGTTAATATGTTGGTAGCTACTTTTTTATACTTCTTTGTACACATTTTCCCTCAAATTGGGGCTGTTGGTAGCTCTTTTCACTTTTATAGGCTGAACATTTCCTCATGTTATTAAATATTGTATTATACAATTCATAATGACTGCATAGTGTTTCATTATATACATACAATTTTTCTATACATTTATATTGTTTCCAGTGTTTTCCCACTATTATAAACATTCTAGTATATTCATCTTTTCAGACCTGCATTATTTTTAAAAAACCTGCCTGAAGTGAATCCCTTGTCTGTCTACAAAAAAGGCTAAAGCTTCCCACGACTTGAAAAGGCCTTCTAAACATGTCCCTCTTCAACTATTTTTCATTTGAAAAGAAAAGTCTGTTCACTACATCTATTTCCTCAACTCTTCCTCCACCCCATCTCTAGACATCAATGAAGGTCCGACCTCAAGGTCATCAAGGACCTTCCTAAAAAAGTTTCAAGTCTCATTGACTCTTTCTTGTTAGACATTCAGTACCACATATCTTCCTTTGATTTCCTCATTTCTCTTATTTTTCCTTCACTGAGATCCACTTCTTATCCTATCCTGAATATAAACACGGTCAAGGCTCCATTCAAACTCCTCTTATTTTCTCCCTGTATGCCCTCTCTGTCAGCATCCACCTTAAAGGGCTCAGATTGACTCTCTTGCCCAAAAGTGGATTCTCAAACTGACATCTCATCCCTATGCCTCTATTTTGAGTTCCATTTTGCGTGGAAACATACCTGATAGACACCACTAGGTGGATGACACACCATTCTCACAAATGCATGGTATTTCTCTTCATCAAGCTCCTGATCAGGACTACCCTTCATTTACAAATGACAGCATCACTTTCTGTTAGGCTCACCTTCTTGGCATCACCCTTCATTTCTTAGAATACCACACCTTGCGAATCATCAAGTATCATAGGCCCCTCCTTGGAAACATCTTGTGTCTGTTCCTCTCATAATCTCTTCACCCTCACATTGGCAGCATTCTAATTTAGGCCTTTACTATCCCCATCTCTGCACTCTTGAAATGGCTCTGTTTTCTCTGACATCACTTTCTTATCTACTCTACAAACAGCTGCCAAAACATTTTCCTAAAATACCCTGCTATTTCAAAACCTCTGGAGCCTCCTCACGGCCTAACCTGATAATCAAGGCCCCTGTCTGGCTTTTTCCAGATGTCTAGATTAACCTGCAACTATGGAAATCTTTACTCTTCCTAATACGGTCTCACCTAAGTTTGTTTCTGGGCTTTGATCTCTAGAATGGATCCTCCCATCCTGTTGCTTTCTTCAAGGGTTAGATCAAGTTCCACTGAATCCTACAGGACCCATTCCTTCTACTGACTCTGACATGAAGGCCCACTTGGTACTTAACACATGATATCTTAGAATATTATGTTTCTTTTTACATATACATATCATCTCTTCAACCATACATGAACCTCCTTAAAACTTATACCTTTTCCCACTCACAGGGTTTAACACGATGGTTTGCACACAAAAAGTGTGCAATCCTTTTATTAAAAAATAAAACTTAATTTTAGAACAGTTTTAGATTTACAGAAATATACTATAAAAATGTACAGAAATGTACTATAGTACAGAAATGTACTATAAGAAATTCACATATACTCAGCCCATGGTATTCTGTTCACAACTATGGTATGTCACACTATATGGTACATTTGTCACAACTAAGGAACCGATATTGATGCATTATTAACAAACTTATTATTAACTAAGGTCACACTTTATTTGGATTTCCTTAGTTTTTATTTAATGTCCTTTTTCTGTTCAAAGACCCCATCCAGGATCCACATTACATTTAGTTGTCACAACTGTTTTTGAACTTTTGAGGATCATAAATTAAAAAAAAAATAAAACACACTATGGCCTTGTAGTATAGCCAAAAGTTTGGTGGGATAATACCCCCAGTTTTGTTTTTATTAATATGAATTGCCTTGGCTGTATGGCGTTTCTTCTGGTTCCATACAAAATGAAGAATTACCTTTTCCAATTCTTGAAAGTATGGTGATAGTATTTTAATGGGGATTGCATTGAATCTGTAGATTGCTTTGGGTAGTATAGACATTTTCACGATGTTAATTCTCCCCACCCATGGGCATAGTATGTTCCATTTGTTAATATCCTCTGCTATTTCTTTTCTTAGGGTTTTTAAATTTTATTAGTAGAGGTCTTTCACCTCTTTTGTTTGGTATATTCGTAGGTATGTCATTTCTTTTCTTTTCTTTTCTTTCTTTCTGTCTTTTTTTTTTTTTTTTTTTTTGAAGCTACAGTGAAGAGAATTGTGTCCTTGATTAGCTTCTCATTTTGGCTGTTTCTGGCTAGTTTTGGCATATGTAAAGGCTACTGTTTGTGGACATTGATTTTATATCCTGAGACAATGCTGTATTTTTTAAATCACTACCAGGAGTCTTGTGGTTGAGTCTTTGGGGTTCTCTAAGTATAACATCATATCATTGGCAAAGAGAGAGTTTTACCTCCTCTGCTTCCATTTGGATGCCCTTTATTTCCTTCTCCTGCCTGATTGTATTGTCTAGAACTTCCAGCACTATGGTGAATAGTATAGTGCCATAAAAATAGAGATATTGACATTTGGAACTGAATAGAAAACCATGAGATGAAATTAACATCTTACAGTCACCTGATCTTTGATAAACTAAATAAGAACATACACTGGGGAAAAGAATCCCTATTCAATAAATGGTGTTGGGAAAACTGGATAACCACATGTAAAAGACTGAAAGTGGACTCACATCTCTCACCACTAACAAAAATTGATTCAAGATGGAAAAAAGATTTAAATCTAAGGCATGAAACAATAAAAATCCTCAAAGAAAGTGTGGGGAAAACACTTGAAGATACCAGCCTGGGGAAAAACTTTGTGAAGATGACTTCCGTGGCAATAGCAACAACAACAAAAATAAACAAATGGGACTTAATTAAACTGAAAAGCTTCTGTGCAGCTAGGGAGACAACAACCAAAGCAAATAGACATCCTTCAGAATGGGAAAAGATACTTGCATATTATGAATCGGACAAAAGCTTGATAACTAGGATGTATAGAGAACTCAAATGAATCAACAAAAAAGACCCAACAATCCCACATATCGCTGGGTAAGAGACATGAATAGAACCTTCTCTAAAGAAGACATATGAATGGCTAACAAATATATGAAAAAGTTCTCATCATCCCTAATCACAAGAGAAATGCAAATCAAAACTACCCTGAAACATCACCTAACCCCAGTGAGAATGGCCTACATCACAAAGTCTCAAAGTTGCAGATGCTCATGTGGATGTGGAGAGAAGGGAACACTTTTACACTGATACAACCTTTTTGGAAAGAAGAAAGGAGAATCCTCACAGAATTCAAATTAGACCTCCCATTTGATCCTGCAATCCCATTACTAGGCATCTACCCAAAAAAAAAAAAAAATCCTTTTATCATAAGGATATTTGCACTAGACTGTTTATCGCAGCTCAATTTACAATCACCAAGTTTGGAAACAGCCTAAATGCCCACCAAGCCAGTTGGATTAACAAGCTGTGATATATATAGAGAGCAGGGAATACTATTCAGCTAGTAAAAAAAGATGGAGACTTTACATCTTTTGTATTAACCTGGATGAAGGTGGAACACATTCCTCTTAGCAAAGCATCACAAGAATGGAGAGGCAAGAATTCAATGCACTCCATTCTAATATGAAGGCAGGAGATGAGCTAATACAAGGCAGAGGGGTAGGGGAATCAGCAAGCGGAGAGAGGGATGGAAGGACAATGGGGGGGGGTCACAGTGGATGGCACACCTCTTGGAAGCAGGACACAATTATAAGAGGGACTTTATCTAACAAATGCAATCAGTATAACCTAATACTTTGTACCCTCGATGAATCCCAAACAAGAAAAATTTAAAAAAAAGAAAAGACAAGTAAAATAGAAATACAATTCCTATTAAGTTGGAAAATAAACTTAGATTAGATAACAATCCATCTTAATCATTCACCTATTTAAAGCTAACTTTTTATTAGTTTGTTGACAGAACTAAACAGCTTCTAAAAGTATTCGTTCCCTCAGATGCCTTCAAGTACTTTTACTTTAACAGAGTGTTGGATTCTTGATGTCTTTACCAGGATTAAGGATTAAACATAACAAAACATAAAACTCATTCTTTACATCCATTTAAGATTACTTTAAAAAAATCATCTATCTAGGTCCATTAGGATCAAATCTGGTAATGGTTCGATAATAAATTAGCTATTCCTAAATAAATGTTCATGAAAGACTGAATTCCTTCCTTCCAAAAAAATGTGAAGAGATATTTCTATAAACTCTAAAAATATTCTAGATTGATGTGATGATATCTTTAGGTATGCAAATTATAAAGAAACACGAAACTGTCAAATGTAGAGTCTCCTACAAATAGTTTATCTCTCAGTGTTCAGTTCTCTAAAATTTAAGGAATTAAAAAAATTCCTGTTCCACTATACAATTACAATGCAAATGTCATATTTGCAAATGTTAAAAAAAAATACTTGCCTTGATATGTTCCAACCAATGAGTAGATTCCAAACTGGACAACCAATGAGATTCTTCTACATTAGGATAAACAATGTCTTTCACTTTTTTTAAAGATTCTCGCATAACATGAATATTATGAATGTCTAAGAAGAAAAGTTCCGTGTTATGATATGCATCATCACTTTCATATCCTCCTCCCGTTGCCTAAGAAACAACACAATATTCAAACAGTTAGGTTTTCTGTTTCATCAGTAACTTACACAAGTATTTCAAAAGTTATTTGTCCTCCAAATATCAATCAAAACCACTCAATTTAAATAATTGATGTGACTTGACTTCCTATGCAACACTGAATCTCAATAACATTAGTCATACTCTGAGCTAGAAAAAAGGCGGCTGGCAATTTCCTGAGGAATCTGCATTCATGAGAAAAAAAATCATCTTCAAAAGGCTCTATAATTACTCTTCTTCTGGATCTGGAAAGACAAGGGCAGGTTTGGAAGGTCCTCATTCTCCGTTTATCTCATAGCTACAAAGCCACTTGCATAGAATTGATGTGTTAGAAGAAAACAACAGTCTTTGGAGTCAGACCCAGTCTGACAGTTCAACTTAGGCCTCTCCTGTCATGTGACAGGGCAAGGTATTTAACCTCTGTGAGTTCCAATGTCCTCTTTTGTAAAATGGGGCATAATACTACCTAGGCCTCACAGCATTAGGGGAACTATGCTATATCTTAATAGATGATGCCAGTCACCATTTAATGAGCTCCTGTGACATCTCAGGTACTGTGATTTTTATTTTCATAATTTTATCCCTGACAGCAATATTAAAAGATAGGCATTACTATTCTCATTTTGCAAATGAGCAAACAAACTCAGATAACCTATTTAAATGTCCCCCAAATCACACAGGTAATAAGTGAAATTTAAGTCTACTTTGACGTTGAAGCCCAAACCTCTTCTACTACACCATAACACTCTCTCTCTGCTGTGCAAGCACCCAGGACAGAGTACAGCATGCATTGAGTCCTCAAGGAAAAGTTTTCAAGAGAGGAGATGTCCACTACCCCCTAGCACCTACAAACATTAACTTGCTGGCTAGACTCTTGTTCACCTTCATAGCGTGGTGAAGTCTGCCTGTTCTGCACGTGGACAAAAAGTGATGCTATGGTTCTGTTTAAGAATCTAGCCGCCTTCTGCTCAAATGCTTTGAAATGCCAAGGAACATGTGGCCCTTTATGAAAAATTAACCAGTTCTGCAACTTGCAAAGAAAGAACGTTCCACGAACTTGAGAGTGACCTTAGGAAGAGGACAGGGAAGCACCTGCCTGGATCCGAAGAGGAAAGGGGAAGTTACCGGGCAAATGTGTAGTCAGTACAATATGCCTCTTTTCTTTTTATTTATAACAATTGTGGAAATATAAGTTGTAGCCAGGGACAAAGGGGCCCAAACAACCTAGAGGTTTTTCCTGAGGTTACAGATAAATTTTCCTACAGTTTAAGTAAGGCTACCACTCGAACCTCAAGCCCAAAGGCCATTCTGACAACCCAAAGGCCTTGGTCTCCAAAGACTGTAGGCAGGAAAATATATTGAGGCAGAAATATTTCTTTAAAGCTTGCTCTAAGTCTAGATGGCATCAGTAATAAGTAGACAGCAAACATTCACTTTGCTGTTTTTAAAAATGTTATTAGCTAATAAATAAGCAGACACAGGGGCTACCTTCCTTTGCCTGGGGCTCCTGCCTAGCTGGCAGTCATTTTTATAAACTACAGGAACAGGGCCTGGGAAGAAATGGCCTGTCTATCTCTTGCTAGGTCTTTAAGCCTATAATGCAATGAAACATCACCCTCTCCTCCCAAAGACGGACGACCTGTTGTCTGCACATGTGGTTTTTAAATAGCTATGGTGATTTTCAAAGAGATCCTCAACACTGGAGTTCCTTTCATAAATAAATGAAAAATGTTATGTGAAAAAATAAAAGGAAAAATATTACTCACTGCCAAAGTTTCTGGCAAAAACAGACATGAATACAGTTCCACTTTGATTCACCAGTGTACTGCCACAAAAATAGAAGCAGTTGGTGCTAGATCTTACCTATCCCTGGATTTTGCTTGTTTAATTTAAAATGGTGTGATGATGTGATATTGCTTGTTATATTTGGGGCTGTAAATTTCTAAATATCCACAAAGAAGGAACAATTAGGTCCAAAGAGAACAGAAGACAGAAAGGGTAAAAATCAATTAGTCAGGCATACATTGAGTTCCCCACAGCTTGAATTCTACATTTCTGATTACTTTTTAAGTATCCTTCTGGGTTTTCCTTTCTTCAACAAAAAAGAACAACCCAAATTACCTAGTACAATGATGTAAAGGTCCAAAGGCTGTTGCCATGGATATAGACGATGAGCAGAGAGACACAGAAGGGGCGGGGGAAGGACACAAGTGTGGTTTTAAAAAAAAAATGACACAGGGATCTTGAAGGCTTAGGCTTTTCCCTTAATATTTTCCTTCCCTTGATTCCTAAGAGGACTAGAAATAGAGGATTATTTCAGAGTGTTAAAAAGGCATTCAAGAATTCTATTGCTATAAAGAGCCTTCGAGTTAATATAATTAATGTATTTATTTTATACATTTTAATATTTTAAAATATCCTCTCTAAATTCTTCATTTTAATGTTATATCATATCTATTTCAGGCTAAATATATACATGGAAATATTGTGTTTTATACGTGTCTTCAATCTGAGTTATATATGAAGGATAATAGGAACAGAAATATATAAAATGAAGGACAAGGCAAGAAGATACTTAGAATTAACTTCCTAAGTATTTTATTTATAATTCTTAATTTACTTATCAACTTAACTTCCTGATTGCTTTACACATAATTTCAAAATCAAATAGCTGGTCTAAGAGCATGCATATGGCAGGGGACAGATGATCTGTCTGCAAATAATGGAGCGATGTGCCCCGCACGCACACACAATTCGACACAGCTTAGTGCAGACAGACATCAAAGATTCCATCAGGAAGCCGCTGCATCTCCCCAAGCGGCTCAAGGACTTGTTGTGCTTTCTGGTTCTTGTCTTGTGTTCTGAATAATTGAAGATGCCAGATAAATGGCCTTGGGATAAGCAAAGTATTAAAGATGATGAAATTTAAGCCTATGGCTGATGAGAAACAATAAATCTGAGAGGCAGAATGGGGGTGAGAATGGGAGTGAGCAACTCAGGGCAGGCCAACTGTGAGCATTTGGAAATGACAGCTGGCAACGATGGAAGGAGAAGAAAAAAAAAAAGGAGAAATCAAACATAAAATGCGCATCAATCTGGGCCACTTAGCATGGGGCCAAATAGCCTCACACCTTACAACAGCTTCTGTAGGCGATACTGTACACTGATGTCCGTAATCTTCTTTCAATGCATTTGATATGTTCTGTTTAAGAAGGCAAAAGGCCAATTGAGACAGACATCTTTGAAAATGTTAACCTTTTGTATGTGTGATTAGAAAATTCACATACATGGGTCCACTCATTTCTTGAATTATAAATGAGAACACACACTTATAAGTATATGGGCATGGGGAGGGAGTGTTTGAGTAAGGCTAGAATTTTAGGATTTGAATAATTATAGCTTCCTGCAACTCCTTACAGATGCCCCATCAGCGTATACATTGAGAGTGATCACCCACAGCCAAAAGAGCTGCAAAGTGATTCTAACTTTTGCCTGCTTACCATTCTGACCAAAGTTCATTACAGTTCTAGATGTGCCTATTTTCCTGAAGTTTATTTTCATGTGATTTGAATGTATTCAACTTTTGTTTCAGGTAAGTTTTGTGATTAAAACTACTTTCTACCTAAGAGAACGAGTTTTCTTAACTATTAACATATACCCACATGTTGACAAACCATGGCAACAACATTCACAGACAACACTGCACCCTGTACGTAAGCTAAGTTTCCATCACATCATTGAATACACTCACCTTATTGGCCACTGCATTTACATTGGGTCTTGCATCATAGATGGTGAGTTTAGAAATTTGTCTATTAGTCTCCCTGATAATGTCGAGATATTTCTCATCATCTTTATTTCGCTTACCACTCATACCAACAAGAGGCTGACTGCAACGGACAATGACCGTCTTGTTTTCTGGATGAATCCATGACAGCACCTATGTCAGAAAGTTTAAACTATCAAGAAATCACATCTCAAAAAAAAAAAAAAAAAAAAAGAAAAGAAAAGAAAAAGGTACTAACAATCATGAAGAAGTGAATCTAATTGTGCTAAATAGAATATCAGTTCATGTACAATTTCACTGTGTGTGTGCCCAGAGACACACATTTAATAATTGTGTCTACTTGGAAACAATTAGAATCGCTAGTCTTTTCTTAATTAGCAGCATGTCTAATGAAAATTAAATACTTACCTAAAAATAGTGATCTTACTTAAAGAAATAGAAAGTTCCTGATACTATTTTAATTCTGTAGCTTACATTTGATTTGCTACCATATACAAACAGCTTCAGTAAAAAGTGAGAGGTGAAGGAAATCATCTCTGGTACAATATGTTTCTTATAATATCGACTCACATCTACAGGTTATTTTCCCAACAGTCTCAATTCTAGAATCTAACACAGACGGGAAGACAACGGAAGGGAAGCAAAGAAGATCTCAGGACAGCCCGAAGAGCGCCTGTCTCCACAATGCAGCTTGGATACCTGATGCTGAGGAAAGCTCACCAAGCCTTTGTTCAGAGTCCAACTTCTCTCATTTTATACATAAACCCAGCACATTTGTTAACCTGGTTCCCCAATACATGTAAAAACTAGCTAATAATATAATTTACCAATCACTATCGAACTGTATACCTGAGATGGGGAATCGTGTGGTATGTGAAGCAGATCTCAACAGAGCTGTTAAAAACAGGGAGCTGTGCAAATGCAGCGTGCCAGGTGACAATGTAGGCTTTGGGGTCAGGTGCCACCTCTGCCATGGCTCTAACATCAGACATTTGACTTGACCCATCAGAAAAACATCATTGTAGCCCCTGCCTAAGAGTCCAAAAGCTTAGAACTGGGAGCCTCGGTAAAGGCACTGGCCTGCCTTAAACCTTCTAACTTGTCCTGCCTGTTTCCTATGGCCCTGGTATCAAGAAAGATAAAAGGAATAAGATCATTTTTTAAAATAACAAATAGATTATCTAAGAAAGACCCTCATTGAATTGCAAATTTCAGTTGGGCCATAGGCAAGAAACTGCCCTCTGCCAACGCCCTCCCTTGTCCCAGCCCTCTACTTTCTGCAGTGTCACATTAGGAAAGCTACTCTCAGAGTTGTTTGAACTTTCAATTTCTTTTATTTGTAAGGGGATGGTTCTTCCTACCTTTTCAAACGGATGCTTGTTGTAGAGCTGAATGGCTACCAATAATCTTCACAGTATCAACTACCATAAGTGCTTTTAAAGTATATGGTATTGCATCACATTATTCTTATTAAAATTATCTAGAAACCACAGATAATTAAGGAAGTACACAAGTATTTAGCCACTGCAAAATGTTTATGACAGCCATTGTTTACAACAGCAAAAGATTATGTAGAGCCTAGACGTCTCATAATAGAACTGATTAAATAAATCATTTATATACTAGCACATGAGCAGATCATATTTAGCAATGTGGGAAGTTTTTATAAGCTATTGCTAGGTAGAAAACAGACACAAAAAATACAGAATTTATTTTTCAAATATTCATACACACACACACACACACACACACACACACACACACACACACAGAGAAGTGTGTATGCCAAAAATGTTAACACTGGTTCTCACTAGGTGGCAGACTCCTTTCAGCTCAGTATTTTCTAAAATGTCTAAAATAAACATCTTTTACTTGCATATTAAAGAGTTCCACAAAATTAAGACAAACCTGTTTGAGAACAAAGGAATATATATCCATTAATAGAAACTTTAATGCACATGGATTATCTTATTACCCAATGGTATTTTATTATAGTTTGTATCTTATTTACATATAAAATAAAATCTCTTTCTTATCAATTCTTTCCATATTGTTACATGGGCTTTTATAAAAAGAAATGACTATCAAGTATCAATGATTTCACATTAAAGGGTGTAAGCAAAGCTGTGGGCTTACAGTCAAGAGTCAGGTGGTTAGAAGGTATTTTGAAAAAAACATATTAACCTCTCTTCCCTCCTTTCTCCTCTCTCTTTCTATCTCTCTCGGTCTCTCCTCTCTCCCCCTCTCCCTTTCCTCTCTCTCTCTTTTCTCCCCCCCCTCATCTTTTATCTCCTCCTTGGTGCTGCTCTGCAGCATCCCTCCCTCGCCAATAAAAACCTTTCGTTAAAAAAAAAAAAAAGAGCATATTACCCTGCTTAATAACACCTGAAAGTAGATCATCTACAAGTATGTAGGGGTTATGGACAGCTTAGCTCTAGCTTTTTTAGGAAATGAAATGCAAATTGGTAGCCATTTTAAAGTAAGAAGCATCAATAAAATAGCTAAGTAAAAATTTAAATTCTATTTGTTCTACAGTGGACTCTTAGTCATCCAGGATCATGGGGATGATTGGATCAAGACAGCAGACTGAGGTGGTACACTGGGCACAGTTGTTTCATTTGTTCTCCTGCCACAAACCCCATGAAATTTACCCATATACACAAATGACACAGTAGATGCCAAATAGATATTGACCGAATGAATTAGTGAATGAAACTAAACCACACTACCCTAGCCCACTCCTCCTTGTGGACAAGGCAGTATTGGAAAGACAGTAGGCTAGGGGGAAGGGTGTGATCTTGAGCTATGGCACAGAAAAACATGGCCAAGCAGAGTACAAGGAGTAAACTTGTAACTCTAGTGTCATTAGCACTGTGTTCTAACAAATCAGTTAAGACTGTATCTTCAAGTACAGTATATATCATGAAGATATTAACAGACACTAATAATTAGAAAAGCAAGTAGATTTTAAGATTTAAAATTCATATTAGGCTTGGCGATGCCTGTGGCTCAAAGGAGTAGGGAGCCGGCTCCATGTGCCAGAGGTGGCAGGTTCGAACCCAACCCCAGCCAAAAACTGCAAAAAAAAAAAAAAAAAAAAAAATTAAAATAAAATAATAATAATAATAAATAAAAATTCATATTAGGCCAATAGTATAAAAAAGGTTCACACAATTGTCCTTTTAAGGACAAACATGTCTAGACTTAAAAGTTTAAGGCAAGGTGACATTGAATCTTAATTTCTTCAACTTTTGTTTTTAAAAATGTACTAATTTGGGGGAAAAAACCAAAGTACTTATTATGACAGACCCTGAAAATTAACAGGGAGAAAAAAAAAAAAAAAACTCTAACTTTTTAGTCTATAAAATGTATACATAGTAGAAGGTATGATGCATCCATGAATACTTAAGGACCAAAAGAGAGCCTTGTGAACTAGGTTCAATGACAGAGAAGTACACTGTCTGGAATAATCTGTACCTGACTACAGTTTGATAATTGCTTCAAGGCAGCCCACAAACATGATGAAGAGGACCTCATGCTAGTCACAGCCAGGACATGGAAAAGCTTTGCTTACACATCTGGTGACGAGCTAGTGTGTTCTTTCAGCATGATCAATCTGATATTTATTGAAAGCCTAACGTGTATCAGGTGTGGTGCCACAAAGATGAAAAAACCACATAAGGCCTGTCCTTCCTTCCATACAACACTTGATTCACATACAACAGCGTTACAGGTTCGTCTTCCTTCCAGAGTTCTTTACTCACATTCATTCTCCGCCCTTGGTCACAAGCTCCTTGTCATACTTCCTTCTCCAATTGGCATGGTGCTTTGCCCTCAGAAGGCACTTGATAAATATTTTTTAGAATGATATTCCAAAAGGAGCATTTCTCTAAATTACTTGCCTACCATTCTTATAGAATAAAAGGCACTCTTTGACAGAAATGCTAATTGCAGTACTCACTGGAATTCGATTTCGGGATCTGAAAGTTGCAACTCTCCTGAGGTCATCATCTGAGGCACGATATGGAACCACCAAAAGGGCAGGGTAAGTGTCACAGAACTCATAGCACTTATTAATAAAAGTTATTCTCCAATGGTGATTAGGTAAGCCCTGCAGGAAAAAAAGAAGTCGGAGTCAGCATTGCTTGACTGCAGCTCTGAACTTGCCCGTAGGCCTCTTTTCTTCCTCATAGCAACATGTGCACATGCCTCTTTGACCCCAGGGTAATGACGGCCTACCTATTCATAATAAGGGTGCCAAATCAAGAATCCAGACAACGCAGGAACACAAGACACAACACTGGTGGCAATTCTAAACTATGATTTGTAAATATCGATTCTCTTGGAGATCTTTCTTTGTGTCAACATACTCTTTACTATTTACATAATAGAGATTAACCCAAGTTCACCCCGCACCCATGCACCCCTCCCACCTCTAAGAAAAGTACCCTGTGTCATCTTAATCTGTGCCTAACTGAGGATCAAAAAGAGATCAGGCAACTTCCTCTCCATGCTCAAAACAGAGTGAATGCTTCCGTCTGTTCCAAAGTGGAGAGAGGCTGAGCTCATAAAGAATATCACAGAGGGGAAATAAAGGAAAGCCCCTCCAGGGAGACTCATTTCGCCACCTCTGATAATTTTTTTCAATCAAGTCTTTGGGATCAACGATAGCCCCATAGGTTGTATGAGAAATACAGTCATTTGCATCTTAAGCAGACTGCAAATGTGACAGGGAGACACCTTCCATCCTATCATCTACCCACAAAATTGTATTTAGTAGGGATACGATCCAGAGGTGGTGAAATATTCCCTCCCCATACTCACAAATGCACAAATAAACACACATGAAAGTGAGCTATGTGGGTGTTTGCTTTGGGGACAGACATTGTACCTTTTCTTTAGGTCTGGTCCTATAGACCACGGACCAAACAGATGCTGAGTCTGATGCTGAGTCCAATTAGAGAGTTATAAGTCCCATCAGAAAGTTATAAGAAAAAAAGATTGAATATAATGGCAGTCTAGAACAAAGTACCTTCAACAGTTCATATACGCATGCAACCTTAAAAACAGGAACTGTTTGATTTCAAGCTAGAAGCTTTGAACTAAAGAAAAAGTCTTAATATTACTGATAATACTCCAAAAATAAACTCAAATATTTTACTATATAATGTAACAGAGGTTTCCAAAACATGCAAGATGCTTTAATGGTCTTCTTTCCACCTTAGTCTGGTCCAGAACAAAGGTCATTAAATGAGAGGTGTACACAGCCTTTGAAAGCTCAACAGTCTAAAACTGACTTCCTAGAAAGCAATAGGATATATGACCACACATGTGGTCTAGGGCTCAACTATTGCACCCAAATTCCAGAGCATCAGATCAGCTCACAAATAGGCAAAGCACTGACCAAGATTAAAAATCAGCCCAAGTTCTTCACCAGCCCAGATGGTGAAGGTGGTAACTAGAATGTTCTTCTCAAATCTAGGGTTCCACATTTTATTTTATATTCGCGACCTTTTCATAGAAAGCAACTGGATTTTACTTGATTCTCAAAGCTCATTCAATACAATTTCCCAATTATCTAAAGAGCTTTTCAGAACAAGAATTATGAAAAAGTCCATCAAAAAAAAAAGAAAAACTCCATTACAAAACTCCTATCTGACCTATAGAAGTTGGTTACGCCAGAGGTTAAACTGTGGTTCTTGTTATATAATAAGCCCAAGATTTTCTTCACAAAAATTCCACAAGAGACCTTTGTTCCTGAACAGCTACAATATACTAAGCCTCTTGCCTTTATTATAGCAAACATGCATTTAGATGAAGTTTATAAGGTGGCAGAGTAAAGGCAATTTTAATGTACACTCAAAGGTTTCTTGGAAAAATACATCATTATAGGAAAACAGTTCCAGTTCACTTGACTTTGCAAACTGAAATGAATATAATTTAGATCTAACTGTCAGTAATAGTTAAGCTTCCAAATATACAAATAAATAGCAACATTAATCCCTAAGATGTAAGGGATAAGAGGCTTGACTTTTCTAGACCCTAATTATTTGGTCATGTCACGAACAACATAAAACAGATGTTCTTCATAGAGGGAAAGAAATAGAACTTAGTCATCCAGCCTTCAAGGCACCTGCACGTGGCTATGGAATGAGCTTATATACAGGTGACAGAATGAGCTATATCGTGCTACATGTGAGTAATACTATTGCCATTAAAAAGATATTCAGCAAGGACATCAGTGATTCTCAGAAGGCATGACTGGATAACATATTGTTACTATGCATATTGGAGATTTATATTAGACAACATAGCTCATATTAGACAACAGTACCTAACAACTTACCTGCCTTCTGTATTCTTCAACTGGGTTGTAAACTGTCCATCCATCCACATTAAATTTTTCTTCATTTAAAAATGCAAATAATGGCTACAAAAGGCAAAAATAAAATTTCAAAGTTCAGTGTGAAGGAATAGTTTACTATATCTTTTGATTTCTCACAAAATAAGTTACACTAGATTTGCTGACCAAAACTAAGACTTAAAATAAAGGAACAGTGGAAAATTCAGACCAGACTTATACTAACTTCTATACTGAGTAGTAATTCCTTCTGAAACTTCAATTTTCTATAGCTACAAACATCTTTTAGTTTTTTTGAATGATGCTACACACACACACACACACACAATCAGATCTCCAGACTAAAGAGTGCCTACCAGTTTTAAACAATATCAGCGATAGATCAGGTAAAAGCCACTTAGACACAAAAAGAAAATCTAAGCATTATTATTAAATAATACAACTGTTTTGAAAGGGAACAATCACATGTTTCTCTATTTAAAGTGACAGGGCATTAGGGACACTCTTAATTAACTGCTGTCTGTGAATTCTCAATCAATGGCCTGAACACTGAAGTGACGGAACTCAGACCTCTCATCCCTGCTCTATCTATACTTGCTCTCAAGGCACTGTTGATCAATTTCATGGCTGTACATGCCATCCAGAATCTTGTGACTACTAAACATCCATTGCTCTCCAGCACCCTCTGAGCGCCTGACTTGGTTATCCAAGTGCCCACTGTACAACCCCAGACTGTGTAAGAGACACCTGGAGAACTTGGAAGTTAACACATTCAAAACCAAACCCTTAACTACCCTTAACCAGGACTGCTCTTCCCACAGTCTCCTCATTCCAATAAAAGACAGTCCCTCCTTCTAGGTGATTAAGCCAAAAACCTTGGAGTCAAGGTTATCACCACCTGCCTACCACCCCCACCGTCTCTCACTTTGCATATTACAATAACCTAACTGCACCCCTGCTTTCATCTTTATACCTCTAGAGTCAGAGTGGTGGTGGCACAACAACATAGGTCAGATCTGTTTCCAGTGCCCCAAAGCCTCCTGTGGCTTTCCACCTCACTTTAAGTAAAGGCAGAAGTCCCTCCAATGGCCTACGCAGACATCTGCCACCTAGCCACCCCTCCCACGTCACCTCTGCTCTCAGCCTTGCTCACTGCTCCAGCCACACAGTGTCCCTCCCTGAAGCATCCACCAGGCTCCAGCCTTTGCACCTGCTGCTGCACCTGCCTGGAATCCTCTTCCCTCGTGGCTTCCTCTTACTTCTCACATCTCTGATCAAATGTACCCTTACTCAGGAAGACCTTCCCCAACATTCTAAAGACAAACACCAGACTACGCCCACAGCAGCACTCCTGCGGTCCTTCCTGTTGTATTTCTCCCTGTCACATAGGACCACTTGACATATCTATACTTGCTGACTGTTGCAGCCCCTGTCCTCTCCCTTAGCACACGGGCCCCATGAAGGCACATGCTTGCTTTGTTCACATCCTTTATCCCCATGACCACAATAGCACCTGGTCCGCGGCAGACAGAACGTACATGTGCTGACGGAGTGAAAGCATGACGCCCACATAGCTCCCGCACAACCACTTACTCTAGAGGCGCTGTGTCTGGATGCTTTTTTCTGGCTTATCTTCCTCATCACCCATTTTCCCTGTTATCAGCCTATTGCCTTGAATACGAGTGTTCCCTCCCCTACAAAACAGAGTATTACTGGACAGCATCAGTTAGCAGTGTCAGTTAGTTGTCTGTATTCGAATGGCAAGAGGGTTAAGGTAAAAACTGATCAAGAACATGTTCTTGGGGTTGTCAAACTTTCCCAAGCACACAGCATCTTCAGCAGGTCTCAATTCTGGCAGCACTGGGGCCAAGTGTTCTTTATTCCAGATGGATGGCCTGCTGGCCCCAAGCTAGTAATGCTGCTGATCGAGCTAAGCAATTCGCTAAGACTTTAGCCTGACACTGAATCCATGAGCAATTCTTAATTATTCAGTACCCCTGGGGAAAACAAGTGATTCCTGTTAACTGAAGTTTACCACAAAGACAGATGGACTTTTAGTGAAAACAACACTAAAATATTTGGTGGACTCCTTTACGCATAAACAGAATCTACAAATAACCCCTAAGTATTCTCTTGATGATAAGCCATCACCTTGAACATCCAACACTACACTGGTCAGTACCTGGCACAGGGAAATCCTCAGCATTGCTAAATGCTGTTCTGTGGATATAGGTGATCGCAGATGGGTTGAGACATACACTATACTGTTATTGACTTTAGAGTAAAACCTAGACCTGGCTTTCTTGAAATAAGCTTCTGAACTCAATGTGGTTTTTGTTTACTTGTTTTTAGTCATTTGAATCTTTCCCAAGAAGTTCAAGTGAATATGGTAGCCTTTTAAGAACAAAGGAAAAAATCAAAGGCCCAGATAAAACTCACCAGACAAATCATTATATATAGTAATGTTGTCAGTACTCATTAACTTACATGCATCATTTGCAACCTAAATTACTATTTCTCAATCATTAATATTAAAGCACCTTTTTTCACATCAAGCATTCTCAGATATCTCATATGAAAATCACTAAGTTATAAAATTGTTTGCAGAAGATGAAAGCTATATGGCCCAAAATTATCTAAATAACTCCCTTAATATATTTAAGATAACTCAAACAGAAGCAATGTCATTTTTCTTTTATATGAGAATGAGACAGTGTCTCCATGGTACCTACAGGTGGCCTCTATCATGAGATCACTTCTACAACGACATGTCACATTCTGAATAATGTCCAAGATGAGTCAATGAACTTGGAACCTTTATCCCAAAACATATATGTGAGAACTTGGTGACAGGAACAGCTCCCAGTTTATTCTTGATGCTAAGAGCTAAACTTGGACCCTAAATATTTCAGGAAATATAAGACTCACACAACAGCCAATACTAATATTTCGGATCATGAAATATATATTGTAACACATCGAATATGTGTATTGCACTGAAGCTTAGGGTGGAAAAGACCAGATGCTTTAAAACACTATTTTTGCCATTCAAATAAGTTAGCTTACAATTACAGAAAAACATTTTTAAAAAGCATCACTAGTTAGTGTTTAATGTTGTGTCTTTCTTTCAAAACTAAGTATTCCACCAACTGCTTGGCTCAACTGAAATAAGTGTTCTAAAAGAGCCAATGCTGACATTTTCTAAAACTGAATGTATCAGAACTTATATTCCCGGATATTTTCATTTTTCTTTTTTTCCTTAAAGATTCAGATAAGAAGAAAAGCAAGGATTTTAAAATGCAAGCTCTCAGAGTAACATAAATGTGGATTATTACAAAAACACAAAAATAGTAAGTATTAAAGTAAGGATGCCAAAATACATTCATTATTCAAAAGTGTAAAATCTCCTACAAGGGGTAACTTGTTACAAGCCTAATTAAAGCTACTGTCTGAAAACTGTTAAAACCTAAAGTTAATGGGTTACATGTCATGAGGTTTTTAGCTGTACTTTCTTCTCTAGACAAAATATTCTTTTAAGCCTTTGAGTTTTTTGGTATTACATTAGTGCACTGACATTTTCAGTAATTACTCCTAAATATACCCTAGGGTCAGTTTTGACCCTTAATTTGGGAAACTGAAGCTGCACAGAGAGAACTGTTTCTAGAGTTGTTCCGTTGTACCCATCTCACAGGAGTCTTGTTTGCTGGGTGGTAATGATAAAGTC
>CAUYPK010171484.1:0-28974 GCA_963574355.1 Loris lydekkerianus
CTGAACCTGCCTCTACCTAGATACAGCCAATGTGGTACCATGCCACTGGCCCGACCCTGTCACTCACCTCTTCCCCCGCTTTCTTTCCCTGCCCCTTCTCCACAATAAAAAAATAAATAAATTATAAAAAAAAAAAAAAAATAAAAAAAAAAAAAATAAAATAAAAACAAAAAGCATTTGAGTCAGACAGTATCTATAGCTCACTCGTTTCAGACCTTTGCTCTGGAGGCTTCAGGATAATCTTTTTCTTCTCTAGACCCCCTCAGCAGTTGGTACCCTGGGAACACTCACCACTTGTCATTGTGTGGATCCTGAAGCAGGGCCTTGGTGATCTTTGCTGCTGCCCCAGCTGCAACTTTCATATAACAATTTTCAGTAAATGTATTCTGAGCAAATGCATCTTTGCAGCACTCATGATTTCTTCTTGAGTGCTGCCAACAGTTCACTGAAAGTCTAATTTAAAACTAAACAAAGACCGTCAATTCTGAGAGGTTTATATCTTATGTAGACTTCATAATTTATTGTTTCATTTTTGGCTCCTTTGAATTAATAATGCTGACTAAAATAGGACTTTAAAGTGTTTTTTTTTTTTTTTTTTTTTACCTTAAGAAAAATTCCCACCAAGGAGATTTACATACATGTTACATACAATGCATGCAAACTTAAACCTCCTTTTGTTAGTAACAGCCACCAGCATTTATGACATGCTTACTGCATACTAGCACTGTGTTGAGAGTTTTCTTTTAACACGGATTCTCCCTATTAGGAATTTGTAAATTTGAATTTTATTTGTTTATTATTTATTTTTAGACAGAGTCTCACTTTGTCACCCTGGGTAGAGTGCTGTGGCGTCATAGATCACAGCAACCTCAAACTCTTGGCTTCAAGCAATTCTCTTGCTTCAGCCTCCTAAGTAGCTGGGACTACCAGCGCCTGCCATAACGCCCGGCTATTTTTAGAGATGGGGTCTAACTCACCCCAGTTTGAGACGTGGTGGTCCCAAACCCATGAGCTCAGGGAATCCACTCACCTTGGCCTCCCAGGGTGCTAGGATTACAGGTGTGAGCCATTGCACCTGGCCTGAACTGAATTTTAGAAGCAGAAGTTCTTGAACATATCTAACCTAATTTACTGACCGGATATGTGAACCTGCTCAAAGCTGATGGATTTAAATCTGAAGTCATACATCTGGTTTGTGGACAGCCAGAGCGTTTGGACTCACACATCCTTCTTGGACATAATGGTTGTGTGGTGTAGTAGTCTCCTTTTTTCTTTTGGCCTCTGGTCCCGAGATCTGTGATACCATAGTGCTTCTACTTTTATCTTATGGTCATCTGTGGGAAGACCGGGCTTGTTAAAGTGTAGTAATAATGTGAATGATGTGTGATTACTCATATGAAGCTTCTGAGTGACCAAGGTATTGGAAATGGTTTGCTAGTGCCGGTGTGGATTTGGATCATCCTTTTGCCTTTGTGAGATGCCTGGAGTTCAGAGTCACCTGTGGCTAAGAAAGGTGACCTCATGTCCTTAGCTTGTTAGCATAGGACCTTGAACCAGATGATATGATTGATCTGATCATCTTATTGATAATACTGTAAATGAGAATATAAGGAGAATTTTTAACTTAAAACAGGCAATTTAGATATGAACGATGCCGTACTCTTCGTATTCATCTAATACATTTGGCCTGTGCTTTGGTAGACACCAAATCTGTTTCTAATGAGGAGGGCAGGGGTTGTACTTGTTTTTTATTCAGCTGAAAATCATTTAGGCTTTTCTTTCAAAAGTTATTTCCTGATAACAAAAGTAATCTATGCTTCTGGTAGAAATTTTTAAAACTAACAAGCAACTGGGCCTGGTGGTGCATGCTTCTAGTCTCCAAGCTACATGAAAGGCTGAGGTGGGAGTATCCCTTGAGCCCAGGAGCTGGAGGCTGTAGTGTGCTAGGATCACACCTGTGAATAGCCACTGCACTCTAGCTTGGATCCCCATCTCAAAAGACAGAGAGAGAGGGAGAGAGGGAGAGAGAGAGGGAGAGAGAAATTTCATTATGCAGAAATGTATTGCAAACATTTAAAATGAGAATAAAAGTAATTTTATGTAACAGTATACAACTGAAAGTAAAATTGAAGGCACTGCTGAATTCAGTTAATTTTTTTTCAAACTTAATGCACTCCCACACACCCCCAAAGAAGATTGTCCCCCCAAAATTTAAAAGTAAAGGAAAATATTGATGAACTCAGTCCAAAAATCCACATTACTCTGACTTGAAAAAAATTTTTTTTCTGCTTTGTTGTTCTGTCCACATGCAGGAGAATACAAGCAATAGAGATTGGCATGTATTTAAGGGCTGGAGTGTGCAATCCGGGTCATAAATCAGAGTTTGAGGAGGAATGGAGAGGAACGTGTAAACTGGAATTAGAAAAATTAAAAACCCAAGACAGCTGAAAATTTTTCCAAGAGAATTTAGTGGGGAGATCAGTATCTTTTTCATCACTTCAAAAATGTGAACTGAGAGTTCTGCTGCTTAAAAATAGGTTTTAAACTCCAGATGTATATCATTTTACTTGCTCCCAGCAACCTTTCACGATATTACACATTGAAGACTTGAAGGCTGATGTTGGGCAAGTGACTTGACTCCCTGGAGGTGATAGCTCTTATCAGAGGAATGGCCAGAATGCCGCCCTTGGTGTCTGAAACTCAGGCAGGAGGTGTAGGTGTCACAGAAATGTACTAATATGTGTCTCTTGGCACACACGTTATCCTGTACACAGCGCTTGTTGGTGGATGAGGCAGTGTATGGCTATTGGATGAGAATGGTTATGTTTGGCCATCTCTTGGTTGATGCGAGCAATTACTCCTTTCTTAGACCCCACCATGCCAGGAGCACCATCAGTTGTCACACTGGCTAGTTTTGCCCATTCCAGCTCCAAACTATTCACAGTTTGGCAAACCTTTTCATAAATATCCTCTCCTGCACTTGTTCCTTTGATACTTTGCAGTGCAGCAAGCTCTTCTGTGACTTTGAAATAGTCATTTGTCCCATGAATAAAAATTAGAAGTTGTGCAGAATCACGAACAGCATTACTTTCGTCATAAAATAGGAAAGTTTTTTACGGAGTTTTGCAAATGCTGATGCAAATTATCTCCCATTTCTTCAATCCTTCGTGTAATTGAGGGCCCTGAAAGACTTACTGTACTAAATAAATCGGCCTTCTCTGGACACATCTCTTTGGCAACAGAAAGAAGGCATTCTTTAACAAATTCTCCCTCTAATAATGGTCTGCCAGTGCACGCTATTAGCTTGGCAACTTGAAAACTTGCTCACAGTGATGAAATATTCAGCTGCTTCTGCTTCACAAAGGTATTTTCCTGAGTTGTCAATGTATTTTTCAGTTTTAATATTTTATCTTTTCTCACTTCTCCGACCAAACAATCCTATTTATCTTTATGTTAAGTTTGATAGTGTTGATGCAAATTGTATTCTTTGAACACAGACACTATGTTCTGGCATATCAAACACACAGTTCTTTCCTTGTACTGCATGAAAAAGTAATCATAAGTCCACTGTTTTTTGAATATCCTACACTCCGAGTCAATTATTCTCTTTCTTGATATCATTGTTTCCTAGGGATTCCAAATTGCTATTAGTAAAATACCAATATATATATACAGTGCTCCAAAAATAATATACCAGCAATAACTTTGCCCACACAGAGACATAAAGACTGCACTGCCCATCAATGCAGTCTGATCAGTGCCCATCAATGCAGCCTTGCCAGTTCTCATATGGTGGAACTCTGCTGTTACCTCAGGCTCACACTGGTGCGGTGAGGGAACGGGCACGATTACAGAGCCGGTTTCTCCACCACCTTTCCAGTTCACACTACCCTGTGCGAACTGCACTGCGATCTGTGAACTCGCACAGGAATCTGATCACATGGGTGAGAAGAACCATGCGATCAGATTCCACTGCAAGAAGAAAGAAGGCATGTATGCCTTTTTTCTTATGAATCTAATGTGAGTTCAGCCATACAAGCATATGGCTGAACTCGCACTGCTCAGAGATCACAACAATGTGAACTGGGGCTTTAAACAGCAGACAACATACAACATCATACACAGCTGAATAGCAATCAGAATATAAATGCACTTACTGTCAATTAAATTGGGTTTCCTACTCCTTGGGTGTCTACAGAGCCAGATTAAGTTCCCATGGGGCCCTAGACAGATTACCAGTTTAGGGCCCCCATGCGATAACACTGAGCACTGACCATTTGCATTAACACTGACTGCTGACCATTTGTGATAACACTGACTGCTGACAATTTACATTAATACTGAGCACTAACAATTTGCATTAACACTGAGCACTTAACAGTTATCATTACCACTGAGCACTGACTATTTACATTACCTCTGAGCACTGACAATTTGCATTAGCACTGAGCGCTATTTGTGTTATCACTATGATGCAACCCCCCAGAAACCACCCCCAAACAACTAACCAACTTAAAAAAAAAAAAGGCTCTGCTAACTTAAAAAAAAAAAAAAAAGGCTCTTCTAACTTTATAAAAAGGTGCCCCCTATCTGCAAAAAAAAAAAAAAGACCTCCTAACTTCAGGAAAAAAAGGGCCCCCATTAACCACACACACAAAAAAAAAGGCCCTACTGACTGCAAAATTAAAAAAAAAAAAAAAATAGACCTCCTAACTTAAAAAAAAATAAATCCTAACTTGTTCTTACCTTGGTCCTTGGGCAGCAATCAGGCTCTGCACAGGCAACCTGGTGACTCCTCCAATCACACCAGAGACTGAGAGGAGGAGTCGAGAGACAGAGAAAAGGAGCAGAGTCGGAGATTGTGGCACACGTTCCACACATTTGCACTGCGGCCTGGGACAAGTTGGCTGCTAAGCAGGACAGGCAGCTGTGGCAAAAACACCTGACGGGCTGGATAAATGTCCTCAGCAGGCTGCATGTGGCCTGCGGGCCGTAGTTTGAGGACCCCTGCTCTACTTAATCTCTTCTATCTGAACTAAAGTCCTTAGCAAACAGTTGCCAGGCAATACCTTTGGTTTCTTGTCTTTTTTACTTTTTACATGGCCAGGCTACAAACTTTCCAAATTTTTCTTGCTTTGTTCTCCTTTGAATTATAAATTTTGTCTTTTTTTTTTTTTATTTTTTTTTATTTTCACATATACATGTGTTCATTAGGCTTCCACTTTTTGCCTTCACAAAATTAAAAAGGATTAAACTTTAACAACAATAACAGGGTTTAAGATAGGGAGCAGAAACAAAAAACTCGCAAAAAATGAACGAAAACAAATACGTTCAGAAAAGAAATCAGATGATCACTGCAACAAAGTATTAAGCAATAGTAATAATAGTAATGCAAAGAAAGTAACATTCATATTGTCAAATAAGATGTCTACTCTGAGGTTCAGTATGGAGTTAAATTTTGTCTGTAAGTCATTCTTTGCTCACCCATCTCACTGTATGTGATCAAAAGTAACCACGCAGCAGCCTGAATTTAGGTATTTCTTCTGTCAGATATCTGAGTTTATCCCTTTTAAGTTCTGCATTCCACAGAATCCTAGGACATGGACATAATTCAACCAAGGTCTTTACTTCTTTGTAGTAAAGATGGCCTTTACTCCAGGTTCCAACATCTTGTTCTTTATTTCTGTCTGAGACTTCATCTGAATGGCCTTTACTGCCCATATTTCTGCCAGTATTCTGGTCATGACTGTTTACCTGACTTTCCTCTTCTTTTGAGACCTTATCAAGATAGTCCTTAACGGCCCATTTACAGCAATACGGCTTTTTCTAGCCTCCTCTTCCAAATTCTGTCTCTGCTCATTACTTAGTTCTAAACCCACTCCTGCAAAGACCCCATTCCTGCACAGACCCCATTCCTGCACTTTCTGTTGTGATAACTAAATGCCAGTTCTGAAGGCTGGGAAGTCCAAGTGCATGCTGCTGGCATCTGCTTGGCTTCTGGGGAGGCCCCTCTTGCTGCTTCCTAGTGTGTGGTGGGAGGCATCCCAGTGAGAGGGCAAGGGGGGGTGGCTCAGCTCTGGTCTGTTTTCCTCCTCTTATTAAAGCTACCAGTCCCATCACAGAGGCCCCAACCCTGCTGGCCTTATGTAATCCTAATTGTCTCCCTGTGGTCCCACATCTGGTTGACATATAAGTTTGGGGATTAAGTATCTAACACATGGAATTGGGGGAGATACTTTCAAACTTTAGTATATGCTAATCCCTATTGTTTATACTTCTCTTGCACATAAATGGTTGAAGCCAGTGTAATCTGCATTCCTGAGCGTGTTTGCTCATATTTAAAAAAAAAAATGTTTAAGACAAAATAAAATATGGGATCTATAATCTTAAGAGAATTAATGAACAGCTTTGCCTTATCCATCCTTTACCAGTATTTCCTGAAGTGTGTCCTATCTGCTCCAGAGTGACCTGGGCCATTCCTGGGCACCACCCCAGACCACAGCCACCAGCAAGAGACTGTGTTTCAATCACTCACACAACAGTGTGAACCAGTCACAAGCTCTCATTGATTCCTCCTCTTGAAATGGGTTCCTCAGATGTGTCACCATATCTCCCCCTCACTTCTGCCACTTCCTAACTGGAGTTTCACAATGTGTCCTCTTCCTTGGTCTCCTGGCCTGGGCTCTCCAGGGTATGTATACTGCATGGCACTTATTCAGATTCCACTAGGATCTCAGCCTTCCTGGCTCTAAGTTCCTGACTGAAGTCCCTCTTCTCTAACCTCACCCCAGATGTAAGACTACTTCTGTCAATTGACAGTTGACAGTTTCAGGTCTGTTCTCTCCCAACTGTAGGCTAAGCTTCTTGATGACAGGGTCCATGACATTCCACTGACTCTCCCACAGGGCTCAGTAAATCTTAGGTTGCAAGAACCATGCCTGGCTACAAGGCCAAGCCTTTGCCTAAGCCCTGGGTCTTCTTCCATTGGCCTTCTTCTCATTTTCCCTGATAACACCTTCGTTCTCCCATTTCAGTAACAAAATTGATTCAAGCAAGAGTAGGAGCAAAAAAGGGGGAGGCCTATGAAACACGCAAGTCATAAGCAGCAACCTCAACTTATCCAGAAAACAGCTAGGAACAAAGATGCAAGTAAGTCTTCAAAGCTGACAAAATTTGCTGCTAAATTCATGCACAATTCAGGAGAGAATTTCTTGACCTCCCCCCACTTACACCCCTCTTCCTAGGCCCTCCTTTAGAGCCATTTCACTTTTCTTTGAGACTCAGTTCTAATAGGAGGGAATATTTTGTCTCCCAGGCCACCATAAATTAAGAGGGTGGAGGGCCACTGTCAGACTAAGCACAATGACAGCCCTGAGAAATTTTGACAGGGGAGAATTTGTAAAATCCAAAACAGTAGATTACAGGCTGCTTTGGATAGTCTTTATCCCCTAAAGTGCCCAGGGGTACCAAAACAAAGCATTTCAAAACAGCCCTCTTCCAGGATCTGAAGGATAACCCTGGGCCACCAAGAAAAGTTTGCTTTTAGTGGGTTTCTGCCACTATATCCAAGAGAGAAGAGATCCACAGAATTAACCTCAGTCCTTAAGACCCAACTGTTCTCAAAAATAGAAATGGGCACCATTTCCAACTGCAACGTGCTACCTCTATGTGGTCTCCAACACCACCAAACACCACGACCGGCTTTCTCAAAGGCAAGCACACGGCACTCAGCATGGCCATTCTGATCTGGAATCGCCCATCTGGCTACTCCCACATCCATCAGTTCCCAGCTCCCTTTTATGGTATCTGTGAGTAATGCTCCTTCTCAGACTATAAACTTCTTTGAACAGAGGGACTGCACCTTTGTACTGATGCCATGACCCCCACCTACCTCCTCCTACATCACAGCTGAAGCCTGTTGACTTTGCCAGCTCAATCTGTCCAAAAGCCCTGGGACCATATGACCTAGGGAAGGAGGCATTTAAATGAGCCTGTTTTAAAAGAGCCTAAGCAATTCTATAGGTGTTTAGCTTCCTGCTTTCTTAATGTTAACAAAATTGGTTCAAATGTTAGGATTCTGTGATTGATGAGGCAAGTTTCCCTTTATTCTGGAGTCTAATCTGGATGGGATACAGACTCAAAGAATAAATTCTCATTTTTGTACATGGCTATCCAAACCACAAAGGCCAGGGTAGGTTTTCCCATGGTCTAAAGCAACCTAACTTCAAACATCTTGTAATCATTTATCTACTCAGAGTTGATTATTGGGTGACTTCATATTTATTTCTTAATTAAATAATTGCATTCAAAAGCACTAAATTGTTTCACATTCAGTAAAGAGTATTTTAATGAGTTAAACTGGTGATTCTGAAATATAAGGTTATAATTTACACTTGGGAGAAACTGAGGAATTTTTTTGTCTAAACTGAATTGAAAACTACATCTATTGCCAGATTCACCTAAGTAATTCTCCGTTTTGTTTCAATCTCATTCCTGGGTATGGGCCTTACCATTCATCTATAAGCAGGCAGAAATGACCTATCAAGAGAATGAAAACTTCCCTCTTTAGGCAGAGGCTGCCAGACTTCCAGGTCTGACCTGCTGTCTACTGTGTCTACGGCCCTTCCTTCCCCAAAGCCGAAGCCTCTTAACCCCCGCCCCCACACTCCTCTTGCTGGCTCAACCCAGTGGGAATTTCTAAGACAGAGATTTAAACTGCTCTGGACAATTTGCTCTTCCTGCTTAACTAGCCCTGACCTTGCATTAAATAACTTGCTTGCTTTCTCTTGCATTCCACAGGCCTAACCCACCCTGTAGCTCAGTTCTGAAAAAGAGCCTGAGACCCTCTCTGGATACCCTGTTGCTAACTCCAGGGTAGGGGTGGTGAGAGGGCCTTGCTCTTGGCAATATTCCAGGGAACCAGAGGTCACTCTGAGTACATCCATCCAGGGCAGAGAACATGGGTACCTAGGCCACTATACACCAACATCTGCCACTAAGCCCTAAAGACCTCTACCCTTTCCTCCTGACACATGGGCTTCCTCCCAGCTGTAGATGCCAGATCTGCTGTCTCCACCCCTGAGCACAAGGTTCCAAGCTCAATACCTTGAGCCTTGCTAAGAAATGATTCAGATCACAAAAAGCTGGAGGTCCTCTGGCCAAAACAAACAAGTCACAAAATTCGGATCTTACCTATTGAGAAATGTCAAAAACAAAACATCAACAAAATAAGAGAAAATAGGACAATTTCTTTTCCTGGAGATTTCAACACACCCATGATGGCTTTGGGTATGTGAAGCCACTGAATCCTCATTCATTAGATCTAAGGTAGAAATGGAGGAAAATCTGAGGCACGGCTACAACCATGTCTTCCCTAGGTGGAGGAGAAGCAGAGAGAATTTCTGATAACCACGTCAAAGCTAACACCCACGGTTACTAAGATTACACATGAAATACCTTCTAGGAAATCAAGTCATCTTCTAAAACCCTGTTAACAAAGCCAAATGCATCTATGCATTTTTATCAACACCCTTTTAAGATCAGACAACATTAAAAACTCTAGCTGGTTAAACTGTCTCATGATTCAGAATAAGATGAAAAATAGCAACCTTCCTTTCCTGGTCAAAGCTTGTTGTTGCAATACCTATAATTTTCTACAAAATTCTACCATTTTTTGCTTTCTATCATTATTCTGTAGAAAAACTTTTTCCCTTTTGCTTCTTTGCTTTTGATCTTGTTAACAGTCCAGAAAATCTCAAGCCTGCAATCTTTCTACCCCTGGGAAGGAGTAATACACAAAAACCAAAAGCATTGTCAACACTTCCTCAGTGACACAGCTGCTGTGAGTGACTGGGGAAAAAAGGTATTTTGGGGAAAAGTCTTGAGTTCTGTCCAGAATAGTTCTGAAAGTTGTTGAAGACATGATCAAAAGCAGTAAGGCATTGGCAAAGGAAGAAGTACTAAGTACCTTCGATAAAGCACAGTGAATGTGCACAAATGATGTGGACACCTGGTACCAAGACAGGCTGACAATGACACTAGACAGGAAAGTGTCCACTCTTTACACCATGCCTTGCATGAAGCAATAAACAAGTTCCACGTCACACATCATTATTTTGAAAGATGAGACTTTGAGGCTGGGCACAGTGGCTCACACCTGCAATCCTAGCACTTTGGGAGGCCGAGGCAGGTGGATTGCCTGAGCTCACAGGTTTGAGACCAGCCTGGGTCAGAGCAGGACCTTGTCTCTAAAAATAGCCGGGTGTTGTGGTGGGCACCTGTAGTCCCAGTTAATTGGGAGGCTGAGGTAAGAGAATCGCTTGAGCCCAAGAGTTTGCCGTTGCTGTGAGCTATGGTGCCAGGGCATTCTACCGGGGGCAACAAAGTGAGACTCTGTCTCAAAAAAAAGAAAAGAAAAAAAAAGATAAGACTTTGATCCACCAATCCCATTTCTGAGTGTTTATCCAAAAGAACTGAAATTAAGATCCCAAACAGATATCTGCACTCCCATATTCATTGCAGCATTATTCAAATCAAAATGCAGAAGCAACTTAAGTATTCCTTGACAGATGAATGGATAAACCAAATGCAGTATATACATACATTGTGGAATATTATATAGCTACAAAAAGGAGATTCAGACACATGCTATATGAATGCACGTTGAAGACATGCAGGTGAAATGAGCCAGTCACAGAGGGGCAAATACAGTGTAATTCCACTCTTATGAGGAATATGAAGTAGACTCATAGATGTAGCACAGAATGGTGGCTGTCAGGGGCTAGGGAGAGGCAGAAAGGGGAGTTGTTCAATGGATATAAAATTTCATTCAGGGGGGGATGAAAACATTTAGAAATCTGCTGTACTACATAGTTCTTGTAGTTAACAATACCATACACTTAAAAATTTGTTAAGAGGCCGGGCGCAGTGGCTCACACCAGTAATCCTAACAATGTGGGAGGCCAAGGTGGGTGGGTTGCCTGAGTTCAGGATTTGAGACCAACCTGAGTAAGAATGTGAGACCCTGTTTCTAAAAAAAAGGCTGGACATTGTGCTGGGTACCAATAGTCCCAGCTCCTTGGGAGGCCGAGGCAAGAGAATCACTTGAGCCCAAGAGTTTGAGGTTGGTTGTGAGCTGTGATGCCAGGGTGACAAAGTGAGACTCTGTCTTTTAGAGATAAGGTCCTGCCCTGGCTCAGGCTGGAGACGAGGTCCTGCTCTGGCTCTGCTCATTAATTCTCTATGAGAGACCGAAATTGAGGAGAAAGCATCTGAACAGCCTGTTACTTTAGCGGTAGAGAGCTGGTATCCCTAAGAATTAAACAGTGTAAGAGAACTGAATTAGCAGCTCAGCTGGAGCTGGTGTTCCTGCACCAGTTCCCCTGGGTACCTAGTTCTTTCTTATTTCTGTCATATCTGATATCATCATGATGCTCATGAAATCAAGGTCAGGTTTAACCTGCATATAGACTAGTTGCTTTTATACTAAGGAAAGCTCTGTTCTGTAGGCACTGGAACTGCGGGTAGTTATCCTACAATGAATATGACTTGGTGGGCAAGAAAATAGGGGTGCTCAGTTAAAAACAACAACAATGATGCCCCCTTCCACAAAAACTTTTTAATACTGTTAGAAGAATAGGAGAAATCATAGTAGCAAATATAATGCTTTAGTAGATTCTTTGTGTCTGAAAACTGTCCGGTTATAATCACTTCTCACACGGTTAACACTTAACAGAAATCTTCTTTCTGGATATGCTTTGAAATGCTACCTCTTGCCCTGCAGCCAGACTTGATGGCAGGTGCCAGGTAGAGCCTGTTAGATGATCCAGTCTGCCCCTGCTCCTGCCCTCTCTCTCCGAGACCACACTTTGCACGGCTCAGTGCTCATTGCTTGTAAATTGTTACTCACTTCCACTTCCTTCAGCTCTCTTTCTTGATCCATTTCTTCCCCTTCCCTTTTTTTGAAGCATAAATATTTTCCATTCTCCCCCCCCCTCCCCCAGAGGATGAGAAACACCTAGGGGACTGGTCAGGGGTAGAGGCTCAGTCCTGGCTGTGCGTTAGAATCAGCTGGTCAGGTTTAAAGGGGACCAGTATTGGGGGCTGTGGGTGAGTGGTGGCTCACACCTGTAGTCCTAGCACTCTAGGAGGCCCAGGAATTAGAGACTAGCCCCAGCTAGACCAAGATCCACCCACCCCCACCCCCTAATCCCTGTCTGTATAAAAATAGAAAAATTAGTGACAAAGGAAGACATTGTCTCCAAAAAAAGGAAAAAGAAAGGAAGAAAGAAAGTGCCCAGTGTTTGAGCCCCTTTCCTAGAGATTCTTTTTAAATTCTTCCAGGCCTCAAAATTTTTAATGCTCCCCAGGAGATTCTCATTGGCCCCTTGGGATCAAAAACCACCTCAGTGTAGTTGACAGGGCACCTGTCTCAGAGAAATGGAAGTGGCAAGATTTGAAACAGAAATAGGTGCTATTGGCTTTTAGTGTGTCTTTTGCTACTCTGGGCCCACCAGTCCCTCTCCTTCTGTCTTCCTCTGTTATGTAAGCCTGCTTTCTATTAAGCACCAGCATTCAAAATGAAGCAAAACAAGAGCTTTCTTTTATTTGCTTTAGGATTTCTGTGGTATTGTTTTCCACTCTGTTGCAGCTGTGTGTGACTGGAAGCTGCTGGTGAACTTTCTGGTATAGCCAGGGGTGCCTGAGTGGCCTTCATCCCGCTGTTCAGCCTTTCTGGGCCTCGCATGCTAGCCAAGGCAGTATTCAAAGCTGCAGAACTCTGCACCACTGGAGGATCTGGACTGTCACATGGAATCGATGGTGACGTGCTTTGCTCCATGAACACATACAGTAGTCTTTGTTTTGTGGTCTGAGGAAGGTCATTGCCAAGTTTTGTTTTTTTTTTTTTTTTTTTTTTGCAGTTTTTGGCCAGGCCGGTTTTGAACCCGCCACCTCTGGTATATGGGGCGGCGCCTTACTCCTTTGAGCCACAAGGTGCCACCCACTCATTGCCAGGTTTTTAGAAGATACTTGACAGATTTTCTTTCTTTCTTTCTTTTTTTTTTTTTGATGAATACTTCTATTAGGTAAACAACTTCAGAAGTCTCTCTGTTCATCCTTAAAAGAAAGAGATGACCAGGACATAAACCCTAAAAATTCGCCTTAAAATCATTTTAAGTGTTTTTTGTTTGTTTGTTTTTTTGTTTTTGGCCAGGCCTGGGTTTGAACCCACCACCTCTGCATATGGGGCTGGTGCTCTACTCCTTTGAGCCACAGGTGCCACCCTATTTTTTATTTGTTTTTAAAGACATCAATAGGAAATTTGATCTGACAATAAAAAGGCAGTGATTGGCAGGTAAAGTCCTCATTCAGCTCGTCGCTATACTCTTGTGTTTTGGGTTCTGCAAAAATTCCTGCAATAAGGGTATTTTTTCATCTTTTATATTATATTTTATATATTTTATATTATATTTTACACGAGGATATTTTGTGGAATAATGCTTATTTTTTCAAAACTATCATGAGCCCAAACATTGGGTTGTGCATTGTTGTAAAAGGCCATTGAATGGAGGGATGCCAAAAAAAAAAAAAAAAAAAAAAGAGTTAGTAAAAAGTTTATGATTTCTTTGCTAAACTAAAATTGATTCTGAAGGACAAGAAAATGAAAACATGAGGCATGGTTTTTCTTCCAAGTCTGGTAGGCCACCTAACTGTAGTTATAAGTAACTTCTCATCACCACTCGGACTTCCTCTGGTCTACTTGACCTTTCTTTTTCCTTTCTGTAATTACTGAATAAGACCCGTAAAACCCTTGTAGGACCAAATTCAGAATCTAAGCTTTGTGATCTCATCACCACAAAAACAGGCTGGAGGGACTGTCCTCCTGTCTCAGGAAGCCACCTCCCTTTGGGACCTCGAACTCTATAATTTATAGTGGTGCCTTAGTAGTCTTAAACTCAGAAAGGACTTTCCTCCCCTGCCCTTACAGAAGCAGTGTTGCTCTAGGTGGGGAAGAGGCCAGAGAGAGAGTGTGTTTTCATAACCTATTATGCATCTCATTTCAAGGGTGCACACCCATCATAGGTGCTCTGGGAAGAGGATCTGTCTGAAAGCGGGCAGTTTGTGGGTTGCGATGGACTTTCTTTCAGACTTGTCTGTTGGTTATGCTCAGGACAGGTGTGAAGCCTGCCTTTTCTGCTGATTCGTGAAAGGAGGCTGAAAGCGGGGAGACGACCCTTCCCTGGTTTCCAAGGTCCTCTGTAGAGAGGGAGGTGATCCCTTTGAGCATGTCCTAGGAGGACACCTCCGGTATCTGAGCTGCTGTTTACTAGGTACTGTCCTGCCTTGAATGCTCACATACTGTGTCAGTAAGGTCAGCAACCCCATATAGGAAAAACCTGGGTGCTCAGGGCCTTGGCAGCGTTTGCAGCCTGTCACTGAATGTGAGCTGAGCTCTTTTTTGAGGAGACATTAAACATATGACATGGGGTGACCACGCAATCCAAATGAGATCTCAGCTATTCCTGAAGTTGGGTGAGACCTAATCTGTTGAATCTGTCCACTGTATCCATACCTGGTTTCCTTTCAGAGAAAAGTCCCTGTGCACTGTTCCCATCTTTGAAGTCCTGCTGGGGATGGGAGGACTGTCTTTTAGAGCTCCTCAGTAAACAGACTTGAAGGGGAGAAAAGGCCTCCACCCAGCCTCTGCATGCAAACCTGTCCACTGCCCTGCCAAGGTGGTTGTGTCAGCCCAAATGTGACTGCACACGATTCTGTCTTCTTTGGCAGTGAAGCCAGGCAGGATTGACTTGGACAAGAGCCTGATTTGTTGGTATGTTCGAGCAGGGATTGCACCTTTGAAAAAGAACTTTCCAGGACAGGTGTAGCAGTAAAACAGGACATTTCCCCCGGAAATGGGCCTGAGTCAGTCATGGGCAGCCGCTTGTTAGAATCCTTCAGTCAACAAGCATGCTTGGAGCATCTGCCTCTACTTGTGACAGAGCAGGAGGGTGGCGTCAGGGAAGTCCAGCCCCAGGGAAAGGGCAGGAGGGAGGTCAGGCAGGATGAGGCCAGTACTGAAATTCAGGCACCAGCCAGGTGTCTGAGTCGGGAGGAGGGACTGTAAGCTTTGTGGGGTTGGGGTGGGCATGCAGGTGATGTTTGAGCTGTGCATGGAGGATGACTAATTTCTAGAGTGGGAGAGAGGTGTTTCAGAGTGAGGGAAGTGGGGGAGCAGAGGTGTGAAGTTGGGTGGTGAGCTGTGTAAGACCTGGGACCCGTGGGGGAGGCAGGCAGTTTGGGAAGGCAGTGCTCTGGGGGATTTCAGCACCTTAGGGTGTGAGAGAGGTTATGGATCATTATCTGAACCTTTCAGATGTTCCTTTGTGTGTTGGGTTGCACCATTAGCATCACAAAGAGAAAACCTGAGATTGGGGGGTCTGAAGCCTGAAGAGCGTGCACGCTGTTCTCTTTCCTCTCCGTTCCTGCTGCTTTGGGATTTTCAGGGAAGTCTGAGCTGGTTTATAAACTCTGTGCTGCTTGTCTTATAAAGAGAGCAGGCTTACAGGTTTTCTTTTTCCAGTTCTCGTGCAGGCTGTGGTCAGTTTGTCCAAAGGAGCTTTCAGGATGGCCTCAAGGGAATGAGACAGCCACTCCTTGGTGTAATTAAATGGAGTCTGGTGAGGACAGGTGGGCTCTCCAGCCCAGGGAGATGTGCTCACGTAGAATCCCTGCTCTGACAGACCAAGTTAAGGGAGAGAAGTTCTTTCTAAAAATTTTGAGGGCTTTGAAGGAGAAGGTTTTTATTCAAATTAATTTAATAATTAAAAAAAAGTGTCTCCTGTTAAAGCACTCATGTTAATAATGTGGAAGCTTCAGCATATTATTACAAAGCTTTTGTAATTTTACTGACTTGTACCTGTTCGAGAGATTTTTTTGGGGGCGGGGGTTCTTTTCTATGGTGTCTAACACAGTACTCACAGAAATATTTAATATTTATTGTACTAATGGCTAGTATCTTGGTTTGCAGTTTGCATCCATGGAAGTACAACAGATAAAAACTTCAGATATTTAAAAGTCAGACTAGCTGTATATTCTGTATCCTTTCTTTCGTTCTGTCTAGTCTCTCCTTTTTTTTTGAGACAGAGTCTCACTTGGTTGCCCTCTGTAGAGGGCTGTAGCATTGTAGCTCACAGCAACCTCAAACTCTTGGGCTCAATTGACTCTCTTGCCTCATCCTCCCGGGTAGCTGGGACTACAGAAACCTGCCACAACGCCTATTTGTAGAGACTGGGGTCCTTGCTTTTATTCAAGCTGGTCTCAAACTCCTGAGCTCAGGCAATCCACTGGCCTCTGCTTCCTGAGCCTGTATCATTGTTTTCTCCTGCCCCTTATTTCCTGTGAAAACTTTATAAAGCTTAATTACAAGCCACCTTATAGCTCCTGGAGACAAACATGTCAGGGACTGCTTAAAACCTACCCTACCTCAAGTGCTCCTCGTTGAGTGGCTTTTGGGGTCATGCCAGTTAAAGCCGGGGTAGGTTCTGTCTCCTGCCCCATTCTGCACACTGTCCTGTGATCTTAAGAGTTTCATCCTCCTCCTCCCCTTGGGTTTCAAGAAGGATTTTCTAGTCGTGTGGCTTGAGGAACGTTGCTAAACCTGGACTGTGATTTCTCTGTGCTGTATCTGTGTAAGTTGTGAAACTTGAAGGTTTGGTGAGGCTGGAGGCTCCTAAGGGCTGAGGTCTTTGCCCTAGTCTTTTCATTTGCATTCCCTGTCTCCAGAGTGTAGCATGTGTTACACTGGTTCTCAACCTTCCTAATGCCTTGAACCTACCTCATGTTGTGGTGACCCCCAACCATAAAATTATTTTCGTTGCTACTTCATAACTGTTATTTTGCCACTGTTATGAATCCTAATGTAAACACCTGATATGCAGGAGACCCCCAAAGGGGTCGCGACTCACAAGTTGAAAACTGCTGATGTAGTAGACTCAAAAATTCTCTTCTTTCCTTAGAATTGGCTGAGAATGGAGTCTTCCTGTCCACTCTTTTTTTTTTATTAAATCATAGCTGTGTCTCCTGTCCACTCTTAAGTGAGCACAGCTCGAAGGACCATGGCTGTTTATGCCCACCTATGCACAGTTGGGGCAGAGCAGGAATACCAAGACGTCTAGGGTGGAATGGTTGATTGGGGCCCTGGAGATTTGAGCCTGGAACCTTCTCTGTGGGTGTTGCACATGCTCCTCTGTAGAGCTTCGGGTGCTGGTTAAAGCTGCTTCCAAATCTCTGAGTTCTTGAGAAGTCCATGTGATCTGCCCGTGTATTCTGCCATCTGTTTTGTAGCACTTGTCAGCAGGATTTTTTTTTTTTTTTTTTTTCACTCTGCTGTTTATGAGGAACAAGGTAGCCACATTGCTCCTCAAAACTTTGGGGGATCATGCCAAAAGGCAAAACTTCTTATAACAGCAGGGGGATATTAGAATTCATGTGAAGCTTTAAAAATTAGGCTAGTGAGACTCACCCCAGGTGTGCTAAGCTAGAATTTGGGGGAGTGGGAGTCCTTGCTATGTTTTTTTTAATAAGCTCCACAAGATGTGATGGTGTGTATCACTAGTTAATACTGATAGCCAAATATGATAAAGAATTACATGGATGCTTAAAATTAGTGACCTGAAAATCTGAATAAATCAGCTGCGTAGATACAATGATACCTACTAGTAAGTAGTATTTTTAGGGGACATATTTTGGAAATCTCAAATATTTGGATTTTTTCCCATCTATAAATGATGATTCTAGTTATTAGTATTTGAGATGTTTAGCTTTTTGAAAAATATTTGTATATGGAGTAGACTTAAAAACAAAACCCTCTTTCTTAGCCTGAGCAGATGTTTGAAGGAATTTCTTTGAACTCCACTGACTAGTTTAACCAGTTCCTATTGCCAAGCCAGACATTTCCCTTGTTGTGCCATAATATGTATCATAGCAACATTTTATAACTTAAAATTGCATAAGGCAACATTTTTTATGATTGTAACTATACAAAGAAGAAGGGAAATGACATTGAAAAGCAATTTACTAAATTCAGCAGGAGTTTAGGCTTATTTAGAAATCCAGGTGGAAATCTGCGAAAATGGAATTTTATGAGAGATTTGCATATCAAAACCATGCTTTTCTACCCGTGGTAACACATTTCTTAAAGTAACACTGAAAGAGCAATTTAAGCATATTGCCCTTGGAGATTTATTGGAAAGGAAACCTTTTAAACATCTTTTCCCCCTCCAGTTCTTGTGTAGCAGAGGATTAGTTACTTTTTTCTCCTTCCTTGGGACCAACTTTAGGAAGCAGATGGGGGCTTACCAGCAAAGATCATGTTCAGTGGTTTTGTGGTTTTTGACTGTGTCTTTCTTTTGCAAATTCCTTTTCTCTGAGAGAAACCTTGTAACACGTTGTTATTTGAGGTTTTATTAATTTGATGGGTTTGGTGGAGAATGAGAAGTTCTGGTTTTGGAGTTGAGGAACCTCACAGTTTAGCTGGGGCCTTAGAGACGGCCTAACATCTGAGTTCCGTGGCCTCAGCTTGACAGAAGCTGCGTGTGTCAAGGTCACAAGTGGCCTCCGATCATGAAGCCCTGTGGTGGCTTTTTAGTCCTTGACATGACTTTTTTGTAGCACTTGATACTGCCGACCACCCCTCATTTGACGTTTTCTCCTCTGGGTTCCTTTATGGTTTTCACATTTCTGACTGCTTTGCTTTTCTTCCTTTTATTCCTCCTAGATTCTGCTGTGTCTGCCCTTAAATGATCACGTTCCCTGGGCTTTATTCTTGGTGGTTTTCTTTTAGTTTGCTCAGCCTTTCTGGGGAGACCTCAGCCTTTCTGTGGCTCCAGCTACCACCCACACTCTCATGACCTCCCAAGCCTTTCTCTGAGTTCATCCTCCTCTCAGTCTTTTGGACATTTCTACTCAGATGACTCATGGGTACTTTTAACTCAGGATATCCCAACTGAGCTCATTTCCCTCCTAATTATTGCCTACTTCCTGCCCTCCACTCCAAACCCTTCACCCCATGCTTCTGCCCACTTTTCCCATCTTGGTCATTGGAACGACTTTCTACCCTGTTGCTCAGGCCAAAATTTGTGGCTCATCTTTCACTCCTTCCTCAGTCAGCCCCATATTTTAATTGATATTATATCATTTTAATATCCTAAATAAAGAAAAGGCAAACTTAAAAGTCATTACAGTAATATTTGTTATAGGCTCTAAAACCTGCAGTTGAGCCTAGATAAGCAGGTATAATAATGAGACCATTTAGATAGTACCCATTGCATGGTAGGAATAGTCCTGGGCTTCATCTGGGTACAAGTCCTGGTTCTTCCAGTAGCTGTGTGTTTTCTGGGTGGCCTGAGACAAGGACCGTGGGATCATGCCACTTGTTCGCACAGGATTTTTTATGGGAATCAAATGGACCACCATAAAGGAAAGTGCTTTAAAATTCAGGGACATTTTTGAGAAGTTTTGTTGAAGTGGGAGTTGAGAATTGTCTGGTTTGCATAAGCCCACTTTTCTTCATTTATAACTGACAGCATGTGAAAATATAGACTCTCCTGCATTTCTGAAGTTCGTGCTGATCAGATCATGTGCAGGGAGAAAAGGCAAGAAAAAACATTTTAAAGATAGTGCCCATGTAGCTAACTTTTATTCTTCTTAGTAAAACTACTTTAGAACAGATAAAGATATGGTGTACAAAAACTAGATGGAAACTATTTAGGTATAGGCAGGTGGATTAAGGCAGAGTCCAGTGAAATTTATTCTGTTAAATTGATCTTGGGAGCTTGGATTTGGTTTTTTCTATGCCAAAATGACCCTAAGTTGTTACTCACACCCTTCTATATCTTGTTTCATCATAGCTCCCTCATTTTTGCCCTGTTCTGAGAAGGAAATACTCTAATTTTCCTTCATATTTCTCTTTTCCCCATCATATTTTGATCAGCACGGGAGTTTTGACCTGCTCCGTTTCCGGCCTAGGCCGGTTCACCCCTCCTTAGGCAACCTGGTGGCCCCCCTCTCCCGGGAGGTCACCATATTGATGCCGAACTTAGTGCGGACACCCGATCAGCATAGCGCACTACAGCCCAGAACTCCTGGACTCAAGCGATCCTCCTGTCTCAGCCTCCCGAGTAGCTGGGACTACAGGTGCGCGCCACTGCGTCCGGCATTCCCATCATATTTTGGTAGCAAAGTTTGTCTAAGTAGAAAGTCCATTCTAATACATATATAACCAATTTGTCATTGTGGAATTTAGAAATTAACTTTCTGAATCTTGATTTCCTGCACAATAGCTTGGTAAATTTGGAGATGCTCTATATTTTTTGAAATTGTTTTGAGTGGATGCTAACAGACTGTTTCTGACACAGGTGGTCCTTGGTGAGTGGTAGCTGTTACTATCCAAACTCAGTCGTCAAAGGACTGAACCTTCAGATTTAAAAATGGTTAAATTAGACTTGGCGCTCATAGCACAGTGGTTATGGCGCCAGCCACATACATCAAGGTTCAAACCCGGCCCAAGCCAGCTAAAGAACAATGAGAATTGCAACAGAAAACAGCTGGGTGGTGTGGTGGGTGCCTGTAGTCCCAGTTACTTGGGAGGCTGAGGCAAGAGAATTGCTTAAGCCCAAGAGTTAGAGGTTGCTGTGAGCTATGACACCATAGTACTCTAATGAGGGTGACATGGTGAGAGTCTTTGTCTACAAAAAGAAACAAAAAAGGTTAAATTGTCCTATGATGAAAAGATTCAGAAAGAATTTAAGTGACATGAAAAGGGAGGGTAGGAGAAGAGATTCTAGAGTAGTGGGTCTCAGGACTGTGGACCCTGAGGACTGCAGGCCTCATCAGCTGGGGAGCTGCACCCCAGGCCTGAGGAAGCCAACCCCAAGAGGGGCCAGGAGCCTGCCTGGCAACATCCCTCCCCGTGACTCTGCTGCAGTTGATTGGCCTAAAGTTAAGAAACTCAGCTTGGAGGCTTCGGGACTGGTGGAGGGAGAATGGGAGGGAGCAGGACTAGTGAGACATTTGATTGGTGAGACATTTGATTCCCCTTCCAGACAGAGAAGGAGACCAGGAGGATGGAGAGGCTTTGAGTCTGGAAAGGGGGTGGTGCTTATCTGCAGGAGCCTGGAACCCAGGCTGGTGAGTTGGGGTCTAGAAGTAGGAGAGAGGAAGATGAGTTTAGGTTTGATCAGAACAGGGTTGCAGTATTAACTACTTCTTTTCTTTTTTTTAAGAGACAGTTTTGCTTTTTTGCCCAGGCTGGAGTACAGGTGCTGTTTACGGGTGATTGTGGTCTACTACATCCTGCAATTCCTGACCTCAAGAGGCTCTAGCTCAGTCAGTCACGTAGTTGGGACTGTAGGCACACCCTTTGAGTTATGGTCATAATTCTGGCTTTAGACCTCGTGCTGGGTAATAAAGACTTGTCCTTGTGTGTCATTTTATCTTGGCTTCCAAGGCTTAGCGTCCCCACGCAGGGTTTTAGGATATGTCTTCTCTCCAAAGAAGGAAATAACAGAGTGAGGTGGTGAGAGTGAAGGTGTGACTAGTGAGCAGACTGCTGAGGTTCTTTAATTCTCGATTTATCTGTCAAAAGAGAATATGTGTAGTTCTTACCTAGTTCGGTTGTGAGGAATAATTGGGAGGATTCTGTGAAATAAGTGTCTCCTCTGCCATTGAAAATCAAGTCAGGCTCAGCGCCTGTGGCTGAAATGTCTAAGTCACCAGCCACATACACCTGAGCTAGCGGGTTCAAATCCAGTCTGTGCCTGACAAACAACAATGACAGCTGCAACCAAAAAATACCCAGGCATTGTGGTGGGCGCCTGTGGTCCCAGCTACTTGGGACGCTGAGGCAAGAGAATCGCTTAAGCCCAAGAGTTAGAGGTTGCTGTGAGTGGTGATGCCACAGCACGCTACCCAGGGCAACAGCTTGAGGCTCTTTCTCAAAAAAAAAAAAATAGAAAATCAAAAGTCAATTAGAGAGGAATGTGGCTTTGTTGTTTCCAATGAATTATCTGTACAATGAAAACTCTTGTGAGAAGGCAAAAGAGTTAGCTTGGGAAGTTTTACTGTATAAAAACGAGCATCAGATATTTAAAAAAAATTATATCCAGCTTTGTTGCAGACTCACATGTTTTGCTATAGCAGGAATATGTTTTGCTGAGCCTATGAAAACTTAGCACATCTGTGCAACATCTTCATTATATCTAGAACAATTTCACATCCACTGTGTCTAATTCAAAGACATTCAAGAAACGTGTCCTGTTTTCTATTGGGTTCTAATTGGGCTGCTTTTCCTTAATGGGAGACACTTGGACCACACACATTTGGGAGATGACTTTGTAACTGTGCTGCAATGTACAAGAATGCATAAGGAACCCTCTCAGTTTGGAAACGGTGGCTTCTGAAACTCCCCACTCCTCCCCAAGAAAAGCATGTGTGTCTGTGTGCGTGCACAGGTTCTGTGCTGCTTCACGATACTAATTTTGTTCTCTAGGTCTGAGATGTGTTTTATACCATCTATGTGTTAAGAGAAGTGATGACAGGATCGGTGATCAAAGGCTTTATTGCAGAATTACTAAGGGCTTTAATCGAACCTTTCACTGAGTTTTAGAAAAAAAATATCTGATCGTACATGGCACGTGACATACCTTCAAGTGTAAAGCTTAAACTTCATACGTTTCATTAAAGTTTTATGGGGCTCCTACAAATAACATCTGTCTGTCATCTACATGCACAGGAGTTACTCCAATTGAAAATTTAGCTGCTGATTTTTTTTGTTTTGTTTTGTTTTTTGCTGTTGAGTTAGGTTTGAACGCTTTCAGTTTAGTTCAGAACTACCACCCCAGCTTTTTCAGAACTGCACAAGGCTTGTACCTTTCTGACCTTTCTGGAAAGTTTGGCTGCTGCCACAGCTGAAATATTGAGCCAGACCTGGGTTATTTTAATTAGTCTAGAAAAAGTATCATGCTCCTGCAGCTGTTGTTGTAGTTCCTAACCATGAAAACAAAAACCATCTCAGTTACCCAGGGTCCATGGGAAATTGGCAATGGCCCAGCATAAGTATGTGTATTTTGGATGCCAAATTATATTTGTCTTCCTACGGGCATCCCCTGATTTAGGGCACACGCTGGGGAGGGCCTGACTGTGTGAGGCAGTGGGGGCAGGAGAGGCTGAGCCTTTGAGTACCACCACCCTCACTAGGAAGCTTGATCTATAATAGTTAACTGAAAGACTGCAGTTGCCAGACCATAAAATACTCTTAAAAGGAGGGAGAGCAGAGAGCATGAGAACCAAGAAAATAATAAACCCAACAGCGTGTACTTTATACCTGTCCCCAATATGAAACCTGGCACTGTCTGTTTTGTACATTGTCTCATACTAAATTTCTGCAGTTCTTTCTCCTGGAATGCCAGCCAGGCCTGGTTACTGTAGATGAGTTAGTAATTTGGTAGTAATGGTCTGCCTTGCTAAACAGAACTTTCAAAGACCACTCTGCCTTGCTAAACAGAACTTTCATAGATCACTCTGAAAACTAATCATGGGACTTGGCATTTAATTGCTAGCAGGGGTGCGTATGTGCAATACTTGATCCTACACATATGCACCAATTGGTAAATTATGTTTAACTTTCTGAATTTCTGTAGTTCCACGGGTGGGATAAAACTGCTACTGTTGCTCTAGACCTGAGCTATGAGCACAGCTTTCAGTAAGTCTAAGTAATTATTCTATTGAATCTGATCCTCTGGGTCAGTGCCCTTAAGCCTTGGGGTTCTTAGTTAGCCTTTGGGGTGCTATGGTTTGAATGTGTCTCCTAAAGTTTGTGTTTTGGAAACTTAATCTCCCATGCAAGAGTGTTGGGAGTTGGGGCCTAGTACGAGGTTATTAGGTCATGCGGGCAATAGATAAATGTCATTATTTCAGGAGTGGGTTAGGTATCATGAGAGTGGGCTTGCTGCAAAATTGAGTTTGTCACACTTGCCCTTCTGCCGTGGGATGGTGCAGCAAGAAGGTCCTCACCAGAAAAAGCCCCTTGAACTTGGACTTCTCAGACTCAGAACTGTTAGCCAAATAAACTATTGTTTAAAAAGTAGTCTGTGGTATTCTGTGACAAAAGCACAAAATGGACTAAGACAGGGGTGTGTGAACTTTGATGGATGGAGAAAAATTTACAACTTTATTTTCACTAACTTTTAGTCAAAATGTAGCCTTTGAAACATTCATGAAAGTAGACAGCCAGCCACATAAGATCAATGCCTGTGACTTTGTCAGTAGAAATTTCTGATTTTTGTATTACATTATATATATATATTTTTTAAACTTCAGATTAATATGAGGATACAAACAACTAGGTTACAAGGTTTGCATTTGTTAGGTAGATTCCCTCTTGTAGTTGTGCCCCACACTCAAAAGGTGTGTCACATACCCTTACATGTGCCCATTAAGTGGGAGCACACCAACTCCCTCCCTCCTAGCTTATTTTATTTTTTTGAGACAGAGTCTCACTTGGTCACCCTCACTAGAGTGCTGTGGCATCATAGCTCACAGCAACCTCAAACTCTCAGGTTTAAGACATCCTCTTGCCTCAGCCTCCCAAGTAGCTAGGACTAAAGGTGCCCACTATAACACCTAGCTATTTTTTAGAGACGGGGTCTTACTGTTGCTTAGGCTGGTCTCACACTCATGAGCGCAGGCAATCCACCTGCCTCGGCCTCCTGAGAATTACAGGCATGAGCCACCGTGCTCGGCCTTCCTCACAGTTTACCATATATACATATACCTGTAGTTACTGGACCTGCTGTGTTTTATTAATGTTTTAAGCATACATTACTCTATCAGATTTGCTTTTTAAATATTTGATATTTGTGTTTCAATATAGTTTCCTTTGTAATCCTATTTTCTATTTAAAAACCTGCTAATTAGAGGGTATAGATTGCTGAAGCAAGCCATGCACTTAAAAGGTGTTATAAATTCCTGCTTCAGATGGCACCCTTGTATCTTTCTGATCTTGCTTTGAGACCAGATTTGTTAACATTAAACCTAGACTTATTTATTTTTTCAGTCTTAACATATTTGGCTTTTGTTTTCTAGCATGACTTGTCTTTTTTTTTTTTTTTTTTTTTTTTTTTTTTATAGAGACAGTCTCCCTTTATGGCCCTTTGGTAGAGTGCTGTGGCATCACACAGCTCACAGCAACCTCCAGCTCCTGCGCTTAAGCAATTCTCTTGCTTCAGCCTCCTGAGTAGCTGGGACTACAGGCGCCCGCCACAATGCCCAGCTATTTTTTTTTTTTTTTTTTTTATTGTTGTTGCAGTTTGGCCGGGGCTGGGTTTGAACCCGCCACCCTCAGCATGTGGGGCCGGCGCCCTACTCACTGAGCCACAGGCACCACCCAGCATGACTTGTCTTTGACACTTATTATCTGGAGTTCTGGTATGCCCCATTTGGGGGCTGTTGGAGTCAATTAAAAAATAAAACCATTGTTCATGCCCATGTGCCCTTTCTCACAGGCCTCTCTGAGACTGCTCAGGGCAACCCAGTGTTTACGGCCAGGAATGAGTTCAGTAGAAAGTTCAGATGAGAATTCAGTGATGCATATTTGGATATCATTGCTCTGGCTGTGGGAAGAGAGGATGCTGTGTGGCTTGTATGAATTATATCCAGCTCTTGACTGCACCATTACTGCAGGCATACCTTAACTTAGAACTTGATATCCAAGGCTACAACCTTACCAAGGGTATTAGACTGTGTAAAACTGCCCAGAGGAAGAGAGGGAGGGCATCAAGCTATTCCTTGGTGCATCTCATCACCTTTTAATAAGCTTTGTGCAGTTTGTTCATGAAAAATGGGGTGGTTTTCTGAGCTCTTCTTAAATAATATTGTTCCTAACTTCTGGGTAAGCATTACTCATGACACAGAGGTCTCTGCTGCAATTAATCTTCTTCATTGGCATTTTGGCCCAACTCCCAGTATTTTTCTTTCCCCTGTGGTCCACTGCCCTCAGGGCCTGCTCATTTTAGCCTGGGTTCTGTTGCATGGTACTTTCAGATCTCACTGGGACAACACTGTGGTTTGGAATAACTCTGATTAGTTGGACACTTAGCAGATCTCGGGGGATTGGTCAGTAGATATCTCTCAATGGAAGCAGGTGGTTTTGCAGGATAGATTTACATGTGGTTCTGGAGTGGAGGTACATGTGAGTGAGGGTGTATGTCTCCAAAGATGACTTTTTCCCCTATTGGGCAATTTTGTCTTTGTCTAACTCTCTTATGAGGCCCCTGCTAACTAGTGTCTCTTTATTTTTATCCAAAAGAGGAGGCCCAGAAGAGAGACTGCTTAGTCAGTTCTCAGAAGTCAGGCTGTCTGGATGAGCACTGAGCTCTATGACTCTGGGCAAGTCACCAGCTTGTCTGTCCTCTGTAGAATGAGGATTAATAGCACCTTCCTCAGAGCAGGGTTATGAGGATAACATGACTGTACCTGCCGAGTGTTTAGAGCAGGGCCTGGCTTGTGGTTAATTGTAAGTAAGTGTTGCAGGGTGTACATCGGAATCACCTGGTGGAGTGGAAAAAAAAAAACATGCACACACAAAAAACTTATATGGGTATGGAGAACTCGCATCCTAATGACATTAGGGCCTGGGGAGGTTATAACCTTGTTCAGAGAGTCATGCAAGTCACTAACAGAAGTGGAAGAGGGATTTTGATGTCTTATATTCTGGGCTATTAAGTGAAAGATCCATCTGTCAGCTACGTAAGCAAGAGATCTTTCTGTAATGAATGGCTGCCTTTCACAGTGCATCTTTGAAGTTGTCTGACCCTTCACTTTGAGGCCAGATGCAGTGCAGTTTAAAAAATTTAATTTCTTTAGATTTATAATACCAGACTTCATTCAGCTGGCATTGATTGATTTGAGTGCTTTTTAACACTCTGAAAAATGTCAAGGCCTCTTCTCTTTCTGTACTAAAAGCTTATCACCCCGTACTCTCTCCCCCTCCAAAGATCCTTTTTCATGTGTGATGATGTGGTTTATCATCTACCATAATTACACTGGTCTTAGCAACAAGAAAGATAGTCCCTCCCAGAGACCTGAAATTATCCATTCCAGTAGGAAAGAGCAGTATTCCTATTAGATAAGTCTGTGAAAGGTGAAATAACTTGTTCAAAATCACTTTGTGTTTGTGATGCCTCCTACCTTTAATCAGGGAGTTGTGATTGACATGGATCAAGAAGGTGGTCAGTGTAAGATGGGGATTGTAGCTCTGTGGAAAACTGTGAAAGGAGAAGGGGAAAGAGAAGAGTTAATATAATTCTCAGTGTGGCTGTTAGGGAGCAAACTGCCATAGCAAGGCTTGGGACTTGGGTCTCCAGTTGCCATAAACTTACACAGGGAAGCTTCCTGTGGCCCTAGCCACGTCCTCTGCAGAGCTATGTGAGGGAGGATGAGACACTTGAAGGCTGGTTCATGTTCAAACCCCAGGTGGTTCTCCAGGAGCGGTTGGCCTCCTGGCTGCTGGGGCCCAGAGGTGGTGTTGGCTTTCTCTCCATTCTGGGCTGGATCCGTAACTGCTACACTCCCACTTCATGCAAAGCCACCTCTTCTTTGATCGAGGCTCATGTTCTGTGCTGTTTTGGTCACCTCCCTGTCTCCCTCCCTCCAATTCACTGAGAACTCTGCAGCAGCTGCTCAGTGCCTGCGTTGTCAAGTCAGAACTGGGTTCAAGTTCTAGCTCCACCTTTGCTAATCCTGTGGGCTTTATCATTGTCTGGAATTGTTCCGCATCTAAAATTTTAAAAGTTCATTTAAAACAGCCAGATGCTTTTTAACATCATTTGTTTGCTCCAACTGTGTGTTCTTTGATCTCTTTGAGATACCACATCTTTTCTCTCTGGCTTGTTGTACCTTTCAGGGCTTCACTCCTTTCACGTGCAGCTTGGTTCCATGGCACACCACTCTGCACACTCCTGTGTGAGGCCCTGCACTGTGAACGCCTGGCTGTGGATCAGCCTCTCAGCCTCTGCGTGGTTCTTCCTCGGGCTGAGCATAGATGAAGGAATTGCACAGGTTCTATCATTTCATTCCATGGCCTGGTCTGAGGTCTGGTTTGGGCAGTCAGAGCGGTCCAGCTGTCCTTTTCATCTGTCCTTTCTCTCCTCGGCAGGGCTATCCTGGATCTTCACTGCACCTCGCTCTTATTTTTACTTTATAGAGAAAATGATGGCATGAGCTTTTTTAGCTTCCTGTCCGTGTTTTCAGCATCACTGTCTTTCTTCTCTAGCATATTGTATTCATTTAACGCCATGTCCTCTGTTGCTTGGCACAGAGCAGATACTTAGGAATGTGTGTAAAGTGAAAAAACTGGAATTGCTAACCCAGTGCCCATTCTCAGTAGACAATTAGATTGTAACCCCATTTCTGCCACTTACTGGTCCAAGAGAGCCAGGGAAAGTTCCTCCATTACTCAGGGCCTTGCATTTTTAAAGAAGGATAGATATTAAATTTACTTATTAAAGGATAACAGTCTGTTTTGAGGGTATAGCAATTCCCTTTGAGAGTTACAGATGGAACTCTGTAAAATATTTAAAGTATGTTCCGACACAATCATCCATTGATGCTGAAATGAGAAAATAGTGTGCTAGTTGTGGCATGGGGGCGAGGCAGCGTTTGACCACCCAGGGAATGACAGCCCAGCGAGGAAGCAGGTATATCAGCAATTAAAATATGGTTGACCTTCTAAGAAGAGGAGCTTCTGGAGTGGTTTTGAAGTGGGCTTCTGAAATTCCTTCGCTTTTTCTACTAGATACCAATATTTTGTAATATCTGAATGGTGGTGATAGTGACAATATTGCAGTTATTTTGCCATCTACTTTTCGTTTTGCTGCCCGGGTAGGGAGGCTGGGGAGCTCTCCTGTGAGAGGGAATGGT
>CAUYPK010171490.1:0-57424 GCA_963574355.1 Loris lydekkerianus
CTCTTTCATGTTTACATGGATGGAGCTGGAACATATTCTTCTTAGTAAAGTATCTCAAGAATGGAAGAAAAAGTATCCAATGTACTCAGCCCTACTGTGAAACTAATTTATGGCTTTCATACGAAAGCTATAACCCAGTTATAACCTAAGAATATGGGGAAGGGGGAGAGAGAGGGGAGGGGGGAGGATGGGTGGATGGAGGGTGATTAATAGGATCACACCTATGGTGCATCTTATAAGGGTACATGTGAAACTTACTAAATGTAGAATATACATGTCTTAACACAATAACTAAAAAAATGCCAGGAAGGCTGTTAACCAGTGAGATAAAAATGTGTCAAATGGTCTATAAAACCAGTGTATGGTACCCCATGATTGCATTAATGTACACAGCTATGATTTAATAATAAAAAAAATTCATCTATAAGAGAAATTTGGCTATTTATTCATTACACTCCTTGGGATCCTAATTCATGATAGTGAAATAATCTACATTGATCTTATTTAAAAGTCAGGCGTTGGGTAGGAGGGAGCTATTTTTCAGTGAAAATTGTGTCTTACCACTCTGTATTCATCTCCTGCCTGGAATGACTTTAATAGTTAGGAGAGAAAAAAAAAAGCAATAAACTGAAAGATGCCTAAAATATTACTCCTATTCTCAAGTAGTATTTCCTGTTATCCAAGAAAGCATTTCTTTTACCTGGGTTTTTAAAAAAAAGGATTGGCTTGTGGTCAATACCTACTTCAGACCTTTAATGGGCTTTCTTTCACTTAACTATTATTTTTCCCTCAAACCTAGAAACAAATATACACAGCATAAAGAAATATACCATTTTATCCTATAAGCAGTTACAAAGCAATCAATGGGGATGTAAAGAAATAAACTGGACCAATATTTTAAATTGTAGTTTAGAACTCTTTCACTGAATTCTTAGTCGGTCTATATCAACTACCTGACATTTGGAAATACATTAGGGTACATTTAGTTAAGCTAAATAAGAAACAGGAAACCTGACAGGTCTGCCTTCAGGACTGTCTCTCAATTTGATAATAGAAACCCATACATAAACTTAGAAATTACAGATGGGTAAGACAAAGCGTAAATGCAGTGCACTTTTTGTAAGCGTAACATAGGGGTGCCACTTCCTGACACCCACACCATGAAACTCTATCCATCAATCCCCGGAGGTTGAAAGTCTTGTTGGTTTGCAAACCTAAAATCTGAGTTACTAAAACTGGTTTTCTGAAACACAGTTAAGGCCACCTTCTATTCTTTCTTTTAAACTCAGCTGTGATTCATTTCTGGGTCAAAATGAATATACGTAATCAAGTTTGTAAGGAAGAAAACGTGCCTGTTTTCAAACCCAAGACTAACAAATGCCCCCTCATTTCTGGCAATTTACCTGTGCTAGTTATAGAATCCTCTAGAACCCTGGAAAAGCAGATGCCCCCGATTATTCTCTAAGACAGTATGGGTGAAGAACTTGCCAGTGCCCAGGGGTATATTAAAATTACAATCTAAAATCTTGCAACTGTTTCCTAGGTGTCAGCCACGGTCCTAATCCCAACCATATTACACAAATTATTTAATCTTCTCCACAGTGCAATGTAGTGTGCCATGAACATCTCCTTTTACTAGTGAAGGGAGGTCCTCCAGTACTATGAGAAAAAGAGCAAGTCCAACAAAATTCAGTACAGCCAGAAGGCACCATTGAGGAGGAAAAAGGAACATTACCCACTCTGTGTAATTCAAGCTGATGCCACCTGAGCTGGCTCCAAATTTAAGATGTTGACAGAACTAGGAAGAAATTCAGTATTTCAGGTACTCTATGCTTCTCAACTTTTCATCTTCCCATTTGCCAGTTTTGTATCAAAAGAGAGCATTGGACATACAGTTTAATGATTTCCCTTATTTGTTACTTCTAATTTTGAAAGAAATCATTTGGTGAAGAAAGTTAGAAATTGGAACTTCTAAGTTAAGAAAAAAAAAAAAAGGCAGCTAAAAAAAAAAATTTTGGCATCAGGAAATGCACTCTGGAAGTCACTTAAACCTAAACCAGGACTCTACTGAAAGGGCATTTCTCCACAGTTAGGGCATTCACCAGGCATTAAGCCGCCCAGCCAGAAAACTCAAACCAGTGCTCTGTTCACTGACCCAAGCGCCATGTGTTTACATGCTCCCCAAATACTCAAGCTGGTCTCTTAGATATGACATCTCAAAGGAAAGCAAATTTGGGATCTGTCCTTTAAATTCTCAAGAAAATTCTATGTCCAAAATATAGATTTATGTCTTGAAATTGGGATAGAAAATAACCATAAACAGCAGCAGAAAATGGAATTTTACTGAATTTAATCTGGTAAATGTTGGACAAAAATTATTTCAAGACCTTGCACACTGGTCCACAGCACACTGCCCTGAATCCTGAGGCAAGTTAACTTCACCTTGTGCCACCATTTCTTAAAAAAATAAAAAATGTCACTATCATGGGAATTTAATGTGAAGCATCAATATATTTGACATGTCGCCAGCCTGCAATAAATGTTAGTTTCTTTTCCCATCATTTAACCTTACAATTCTTAGATAATTCTTTTTTTTTTTTTGGAGACAGAAAATCACTATGCCACCTTCGGTAGAGTGCTGTGCAGTCACAGCTCACAGCAACCTCCAACTCTTGGGCTTAAGTGATTCTCTTACCTCAGCTTCCCAAATAGCTGGAACTACAGGTGCCCACCACCATGCCAGTTTTTTCTAATTTTAGTAGAGATAGGGTCTCACTCTTGCTCAGGCTGATCTCAAACTCCTGAGCTCACACAATCTACTGCCTCAGCTCCCAAAGTAAGGATTTATAGGTGGGAATCACAGCGCCTGGCCAAAGAATCCAAATTCTTAAAATGAGTTAAAATTCATTTACTGCACTAAATTTTGTGTGTAAAGGGTAAAAAGCCTGATCTATACCTTACCTTGCCTAACAAACTAAACAAAAATATTTACGAGGAAAGCTAACTTTGTCAAATGCTTGGGGGGGAGGGGCATTTTCCACAGATACATTTTTTCTAACATTTTTACTAACTTACATATTTAAAATCTCCCCCAAATGTCTTGTGACTAATTCCATATCCACCGCCTCCCCCCTCCCCTTGTAAAACCAAGCCTCTATCTAATTAATCCCACTTGGCTATAAACGGACATTCCAGAAAAAAAAAAATGTGTTAAGAGTTCTATTTTTTTCGTGAACAGAGGAGAGAAAGTACCATTCTCTGACACTGTTAGCTGATCAAAGCAACTAGGGCTGGTGAGCAGGAAAATAAAATTATTGTTAGCTTAGGTTACACACGTATTTCTGACAAACTTTTGTTTCTTGGTAGCAAATTATTTTTCCTAATAAATGAGTGTGCATCTATGATCCTCCATGAAACTTCGGAAACAATGTTTCTCTAACTTTTTCATTCCTAGGAAGGTGTATAAAAGAGCATCTTCCTAGTTAGGTAAGATCATTTGTAGGGGGTGGGGGGTGGGGTCCTCAGAAACAATGGCATACAGTAAAAAATGGTTTGACAACTTGTTCTTAATTCTTCATCCAAGGCAAATATTAGAAGTGTTCCCTCCCATCTCTCAGCCAACAATTAGTTCCTTTCTTACAGAAGAAGAAAATCCCTTTATAAGCTGATGTTCAACTTCATAGCAGGGGGGGAAAAAAAAAAAAAGTTGTGACCCTGTGTTTAGCAAATTTTCAAAAAAGTAAATTGTTTTCTTACTGTGGAGAGTTAAAATTTTGTATGAAAATTTCTTTGGGAAATTAAAGGCAAGAAATTATTGTAAATACTGAGTTATAACCAAGATACTCCTTAATAGTCTCCTCTACAAAGTTTTCCAACTGTTTGCTCCCTCTCACTCCAGGAACCCTACCTGGGAGCGCAGAAGATTTTCCTATCCCCTCAAATCATCTAAACTGTGCTGATTTTGTAACATAATCCATAGGATGTACTGCGCCAGAATCACTGCTGTACGTACTTTATAATCACAGAATCTCATGAAACACCACAATCCTCACAAAACTATAACATGATTTGGCTGCTGCTATGGTCAACTCTCCAGAACGTCCCCAACATGCACCTAAATTGTTTTCTTACTTCAAAATAAACCACTCTATCAGCATAGCCCACTGAAATAAAACTCAGCTTTTCCACTGGAGAAAATAAAGGTGGAAGAATAGATGACAAAAGGCCATATTGGAAAAAATTTAAAAACTTATAAAATATTTTCTTTAAGACTCGTGTCAAAAACAAGCCACCTAGTACTGAACACAAAGTTTGCTAAAAATGGCAAACAAAGGGCAAGCATGCTCTGGGCTGGTCGCCACTGTCAATAACTTGCTATAAAACTCTGAGTAAGTCACGTCCAGCCTGTGTCTCAAAGTTCCTAATCTGTACAAAGAGTTAAAGTTAATTGTCTTTCAGGAGAAGAGGGGAGGAGGTAATAATTTTAAGAATGTTTATGGCACTAAATAAAATGTTACACATGAGAAAAATGTGGTATTATCTCCAACCCCACCTTAGCCGCTCAAAATGCTAGGATTACAGGTGGGATCCACCACTCCCTGCCTAAAGATGTTGTATTATTGATAAAGTTCTAACTATACTCCTACCTGCTAGCAGCTGATACGTTACTGTCATTGAAGGTATGTAATTTCAACATGTGAAGCTCATTAAAAATCAGAAATGGAAAAGAATTTTTTAACAACTTAGGAACAAAAATCTGCAAAACAACATCCAAATATAGTATTTATCAAAAAACAGAATTTTTGTCATGTTTTCAGTTACATTTAAAAATATTTTCAGAATAAGGTAACAGCTCTTTAAGTCATGAATCAGGAAGGAGCTGCCCACTGAAGACATCTCAGAGTCATAACTGTCAGGAAAAAAAACAGGTTTCATTAGCTTCACTCAGGCAGACTATTGCACAGTGTGTTGGTTGTGAAAGACACTCCACTGTTTCTCTTCACCTGACTCTGATGGGTCATGTTTCAACCATTGGTGGTCCTGCCCGGCAAGATCTCCCTAACGCCCAGTCTCAAAGGTGCTCCCTGAAAGTAACCAAACCATCTTCCCCTTTTATGCCAGGGAAAGCAGTATCAACCTACAGATACTAAAATTTTTTCAAGTACAGTTGAAGTCCATATGAGGGGGGCTAATCCCAATTCTCCCAAACTGACATGACATTCAGTGTAGCGTTATATGGAAATGATTGCTGGCTGCCAGAGCCAAGGGTGGGATAATTTCTCCAGTCCACATTTCGAATACAATATAGCCATACAACACTTGTAAAAACAAAAAAAGTCAGTGACTTCTAAATCAAATAGAAAAACAGCAACATAAAACAACTACCAGCTCTGAGAGCTAACTTAAAACAATTTTCCTTTTCTAGTGGGACTGCTAACTAGTATAACCTCTATGGAAAACTGTATGGAGGTACCTCAAAGAACTTAAAGTAGACCTACCCTTTGATACAGCAATCCCACTGCTGCATATATACTGAAAGCAAAAAAGGCCATATCATAAAAAGGACACCAGCTCTTGAATGTTTATTGTAGCACAATTCACAATTGTGGAGATGTGGAAATAACTCAAACGCCTACCCACACATGAATAGATTAATAAAGTATGGTGTATGCATACTACGGGAGTACCGGGCAGACATAAAGAAAAACGGTGAGCTGGTACCTTTTGTTGCAACCTGGACGGAACTGGAGAAATTCTTCTAAGTGAAATATCACAGGAATGGAGAAACAAACACATGTGCTCAATACCAGGTTGGAACTGATCGTTCAACACTTAAGGGCACACATAGAAGTGAATTTCCATGAAAATCAAGCTGGGAGAGGGAGAGGAGCTGGCAGATAAATTCAGACCTTTTGGGTACAATGTACACTGTCTGGGTGGGGCGTCACACTTATACCTTGTTGCAAAAAAAAAAAAAAGAAAAGTATGCAAACAAAACACCCTCTAATATTCTGAAATTTTAAAATAATATCCTTTTCCCACTCTGTACCATGTGAGAACTATCAAATATATAAATTCAATATTTAGTAGTCTAAGATTAATTAAGTAATCTGTTTCCTATATGTAAAATCCACTTATAAAACATAACCAAACTTGTACAAATATAGGAATCATTTTCCTGCTACACAGTCTCAGCTGGCTACCTCTTCCAGCTGCAAATCCTTCAGGAACACCAGGTCAGTGCAAATGGAGGACTTCTCTTTTTTCCAGAACAAGATTGTGCTGTTTCATAGGATACTAAAGTTTAGCCTGCGTGACCTTCCAATATAGTATATTTTGTCTGCTCAAAAACAAAAACCTGCTTTCGCCCACTTGCTACCAGTGAGTAGCATCATTTAAGTAGTAAGCTACATTCACTTCTTTCATAAATGGTAAAATTCTCAAGTCCCTAACCACAGACTGCATTAGTCCCTAAGAGTTTGCAAGATATTTAAAATATGCAGAGCAATTCTGTTTATCCCTAGGTTGATCTTCTTGGGGGGGGGAGGGGGGAAGGTAAAGTATCCTGAATTTTATGAAGAACGTAGATTAAATTCCTGAGACAGAATAAATGTTAAGATTGTCCAGTACCACAAAAAATGATCTGAATTTTGCCAAAGTTGAAGGTTTTAGCTTTGACTCATTCCTTTCCCTTCCTTCAACAAATTTTAAGGGCTTAACACATAAATACTCTTATCCCCAATTGGTTACATGACTTATTTGGGGAAGAACTACTTTTTTGTTTTGTTTTAATTGAAACCAGAGATATGAAGCATTTCTTCTAAGGAAGAAAACTTTTAATTTGTGTATAAAGGTCTATACTTCTTCATGGATTCTCTTTATGTTCAGAAGCTGATTAAGTAGTTTTATCTAAGAAATCTCTCATCAATTTTTTTTTTTTTTTTTTCAAATTGGAGTAATTCACTTCTATATTCATTGTAACACATGTCTTCATTTTTACAGAACTATCAGAATACAACATTTTGGAAAATTTTGTTTGGAGTTTCCTAAGTTGAGAGAGAGTTTCTGGCCTGTTAAGAGTTTTTAATGCCAACAGCTTTACTTTGGGAATATCAACAGGAGGTCATGGTGAATTCAAACACAGGGAAGCCAAAGATTCAGGACCCTCCCACAAGGGAGAGCAAGATTGAGAAAGAGATGAGGAGGGAGGGAGGAGGACGAAAGAGAGAAAGAGAGAGACAGAGAGAGAAATCTTCTCATTTTGAGTGAAGTCTCTCTTCACCCTCTCTACTCCTTCTCTAGACCTAATCCTCTTCTCTTTTTTAACATATGGAAACTGAAGCTCCATAGTCTGTTTTTTAAGCTTGTCCAGCAGAACACTGTTAGAGGCACAACAGGGGTGACTGTTCTCAACAGGATACGATTCAGACCTTACTTCCATTCTGCACCAAAGCGAAAGCAATGGTGCTGAGTCAGGAGGCCCCGCAGGACGGCTTTTCCTGCTCTCTGGCCCTATGAGGACCCCACAGCAACAACTGTGGAGAGTGGAAGCACTGAGTATGACCTCATTCTCAGCAGTAAAAGAACATACTCACTGTGTCCTTAGACACTGCTGCCCTTCACAGTGATGAACGTTCTCAAATCTCACGGCTGGAACCAAGTGAAAATGCCTGGCTTGACCCCACGGCCTATATATTCCTTGGATTTTGGTCAGAACAACTGTGCTGTTTTAGAATATGGAAGGCACAGTCCTGCAATCCAGCATAGTGTCTAATCAGCATTTGAGTCAGCATGGAAGTTGTTCTTATAGTAATTTTCCAATGCAATGGAGCTATCATTTGCTGTTTCCTTTCTTTGGACCTATAGATAAAACATCTATCAAATAGTAAGTGAGGGAGAAAGGGAGAAATGTTGAATCAAAGGGAGTACAGAGTAGGAGAAACAATAACACAGTCATCATTAGCTTTCAAGAAGACTTCAATCCTTCGTTACAGATCTAAACACAGACACACCATCAGGCTTCCTACAAGATCCATGCCGGAGACCTGGGTCAACCAGATGGCTTTCAATAACCCTTCTGCATTTTAGTGGCAAGCCAAATTATTGACTATGAAATATTACTGTTTATCCCAGCCCATGTACGGAATTTTAGATGTTTTGATATGATTCCCATTTGTAACTGTTGAACATTCATTTCAGTCGCACTTCACTGGTTATATTGCCCAAATCTTTGGATGAAAAATATAAGCCCCAATTACAGTATTGCCCCTCTTGTGAAAACACAACTTTGTTTTCATAATGACAGTTTCCAGGCATTAACTACCCCCAAAACAGGGGGGATTACAGCACTGTGATCTTCCTACAATTACTACATACTCCTTGACACCTCCAGTTTAACTTCCCTTTAGCATGTTTTTACACTTACACTACTCTGTCAATAAACAAGAAACACCCCACAGCTCGGTGATTTAACAAAAATCATGGGCATCCATTAACCAGTGTATTAAAAAAATAGAAAAATGGGATCGAATTTTTCCTTATGATCTGAAAGTTACAATATTCACTGCTTCACGTGTTATTCCTACCAATGTCTTCTTCCTCTGCACTATTATACAAACACGTCCTATGCAGGCCAGTTGGAATCACACAAAAGTCCTATCCACTGCCAAGTTTCTAGCTTGAAAATATAAATTAGAATCACTTAATCATTTCACCCGGAACCAGCAGAACAGAGTTCCTAATGCTCATATCCAACAGATGACAGTGAGGAGGATGACTCCAAGCCTACAGCAAAACCCAGCATAAATATGCAACAGTATGTATCAGAGACGGCAGCACTATTTCCGGTTTGATTACAGCTTCATCATGCAATCAAGCCGAGAAGAAATCTCCTTTTGATTCTGTTGCCATCTTATAATCAAAAGAAAGTATCCCTGTCTTATAAGGAAGCTGAGAATAAATCAGTTTCTTGGCCAAGTTTGACAGGTAGCTGCCCCATATTAACCTTGGGCAAGCAATTGTTACTTTGCTAGTTCAGAGCTGCAAAGATTAAACAGATTTATATGCCAAGGATCCACTATTGATTTTTTTAATGTAACATATACAGTTATAAGTGACTCTTGAGTTGCATGTGTAGGCAAATTCATCACACAAGTTGGGTTTATAACCACATGTAGAAAGAATCCAAGTTATTGGTCAAACCTACTTGAAACAAATGTTGGCATGAGAGAGAGACAGAGGCAGAGAAATTTTACCTTTAAAAAAAAAAAAAAAAGAATTTACAAGGAATGAAGACATAAAACACATACAAAGTGCCTGCCGTAAGAATAAACAGGAGACAGCTAAAATATTTGCTGATGTCCAGCAATTCTTATTTTCAACAAATGGCTGACCCTTTTCCTTTAAATAGTCAAAACTTTTACTCCAAAAGGAGGAAATAAAAATAATGCAATGCAAGTGTATTTTCAGTATCCTACAAGTATGATTATATCCTACAATGATTTATCATCGTCAGCGTCTGACTCAGTCAAGCCTCCACATCCGGCAGTCCCACAGCATCACCAGCATTTAGGAGATGGGAATGTCCTCTGGAGAGAGGAGACGGGAGTAAGACTTGCCCACCCATCCCTAAGTAAAACTTTTCAAGATCCTAAGTAAAAATCTAGAGAAAACATTTTCAAGAAAAATCTATTCCCTTGTCACAGTAAGAATATCTGAATTATTAAAATGTACTATAAAAATACACGAGATGAACATGCTCAGATGCCTCCAACCAAATTTTTTCAAACAGGTGTTTTCAATGGGTTGGATATTTTTTCAAACAGGTGATTAAAATGGCTGGGAGACGTGAAGTCAGAAAGCCTTCTCATGTCAAAGAAGATTGATCCCAAATGACCACTCCGTTGTTCTTCTTGAAGCCTAGCCTTGCTTGGGGATCTTCCAACAAAAATCCAACATGCATAATTATCTGAGGTGGTGAATGTATTAATTAGCTCATTTAGTCTTTCTGCATTATACTTAAAAACCATATATAAATCCACTTTAGACTCCATAAATATACACAACTATAATTCGTCAACACACAATTTTAAAAATCCAACATGCAGAGATAGCAAATTCTCTGCCACTGGAGCCCATCGTATAAAGACTAAAATGCAGAAATCACTGCAGTAATATTGCCGAGATCAATTTTTCAAAGTGTGTCTCCTAATTGATTGTACAAGTTTTAGCCACAAAACCCTGCTAAGTTGATGCTGCTGCTAAGAGATGGAGATGGCAGTTCAGCTTCTCTACTGTAAGGGCTGACTGAACGTAGACATTATCCAGAGGGTTTTCCTCCCCCTTTTAATATATCCTGCCACATGCAGCAAACGCCATCAGAAAACATGTATTATTCATTCTCATCAATAGTCTAGTATGCTTTTAGAGGCTGCTGTGCATTCACATTGTTATTTATTTGCACTTAACGGGTGGTCCTTTCAAAGCCCCAGTTGCAGCATCCTAACATGTGACCGTGTATGAATCACCTGCTCGGTTAGTCAATAGTCAGCCAACCACAACCAGCTCAGGAAATACAAGCTGTGGGGAGCACATCGGAACCATTTCTCTCTTCCACAGATAGGCCCAGGAAACTAATGTGTCCTATCACCACAACTAATTTAGAACTCTCATAATGGAATTCAAAAATATACCACAAAGAAAAAACTCAGAGCAGCTATTTTTGCTGGACCATTATTAATGGATGAGACAGACCATGATGGCCTTGGGAGCACGACAGACTCATTAGATGTGGCCACCCAACAAAGACAGGCTGGTGGCCAAAGAAGAGGGAGGTCCACCTGCTTCAGGGATAACTGCCATTTATTTCCAGTAATTTCTATCTCCCAACATAAGGGGCTTGTTCTCATTTTTTTATGATTGCCTAAAACTCTTAACAATATTGACATTTTAATGTATCTTTTTTTTTTCTGTCACCAACAGCAAGTGTAGTATTTCCATCCTAAAGCTGTCTCATGTGTTAATGATTTTCAATGAAACCCATTCTAAAATTCATTATACATGCCCTTGATGTAACCAACAAAGAATTTGTTTCTGTGCGTCATGCTCAGCATAAACAGGGGTTTGATTAATGTTTGCTGAATGAATATATTCAATCCATAGGTGAATAGTTTGTGCTGTATTATCTTAAGGACCCCACTGCAATGGTGTGTAACATTCAGTAGCATTGGATATCTGGCCCCTCCTTATAAATTCAAATTATCTCCCCAAATTTCTTTCTTTTCTTTTCTTTCTTTATTGTTTTGTTTTTGAAGTCAAAGTCTGACTCTGTCACCCTGGCTAGAGTGTGGAGGCATTATCATAGCGCACAGCAACCTCAATCTCTTGAGCTCGGGCAATCCTCTGCCTCAGCTACTCAGCCTTCTCAGTAACTGGGACTACAGGTACCCGCCACAATGCCCAGCCAGGAGAGATGGGTTCTTGCTCTTGCTCAGGCTAGTCCCAAACTCCTGAACTAAAGCAATCCACCTGCTTCGGTCTCCCACAGTGCTAGGATTATAGGCAGGAGTCACCGCGCCTGAGCCTCTTCCCAAATTTCTAAACCAAATGCCCCCCCCCCAACTGTCCATGCTCGCAGTCCCCACCATACTTCTCCTTCAAATTCAAGCCTTTTAGCTAGTGAATGAGGAAAGACTTAAATCCCAGAATGCCATGAGATTTAAAACCATAACCGAGGGGGGTTTCTTCCTACCCAAGGAACTCCTAGAGAAGAGAGACTGTGTCTTTCATCCCCAGACTTGGCACAAAGTAAAAATTCAATATGTACCTTTTCAATGTATAAGTGAATTCTAACCAAACAACAAGAATTCAATACCAATTGCCCCTTACTCGTGTGAAGACTTGAAGCAGTCACTTCAACCTCCCTTATTTGCTGGTATTTCCAAAATTTGTGTGCGTAAGAATCATCTGAGGAGCTTATTAAAAATACAGACTGGGGAGGATCATCTCTACCCAGAGATTAATTAGCAGCCCCAGAGGGGTTCCTACAAATATATGTTTTACCAAGCTGACCAGGTAAAAATGCAACAAATAGTGCAGAGACCACATGGTGAGATATACGGACATATAGAGTTGGCAGTGACTTTTACATTATCTGTAAAACCTCAGATAAAAATCTCCCCAAACAAGTGTGATTGGGGAGTTGCAAAGCTAAAAACAAGAATGGCAGAAAACCCAGCTAGGTGAGGGAGCACAGGGTGTCAGGCGCAGTGGAATCTCACCTATGGAAGGAACAGACTACCTTTGAGTTGTCTTTGCTACCAGAACCACAAATGAATTAGAATTACCAGGACTTATTCTCCCTACAAACAACTGCCCACCATCCTCTCTGAACCCCTCTGGTTAGTGTCCTAGTTAAGCCCTGGGAGCCAAGACACAAGGACCCTGGATGGCAGAGCAAGGATCCTGCCCGAAGGGCAGTTTTATCAGTATTGAGAAGCTCCATGCCCACATTAGGCCTTGCGGGAGGGGGGCCCCTGTTCCCCCATCCCCTTTTGCAGCTGGCAGGAGCTCAGTGGCTCTTTGCTTATATAATGCGAGGGCCCAAGTGTTCCAGGTTTACAGCCAGCCCTGGGAGACAATGCTGTTTTCAGAAGCATCCATTTTATGTAATTAGAGTTCACATTTCAGAAAACAGGTTTTTCTCTTTTAGTTCCAGTGAGACTTTGATGGCTTGCCAATACATTCTGAATCCTGATCCAATATACTCTGTGGAAAAAAAGCACATGAGGTGAGCAGACCACGGTGTAACCTGGAGCAAGGAGTCAGCCTCAGCACGCTCCACCTCGCCTAGAGAAGGTGACGAGGGAGGGCACGTTGTTAGCAGCATTAAATGGATTATCTGCAGTAAAGGGCACAGGTCAGCTCACGACACACAGGAGGCAGTGTGTACGTTTTTGTTTTCCTTTCTTTACCTAATGCCATATTTTCAGCTCTGTTAATAAGTAACCCTGAATTTTAAGATTTAAGGAAAATAGAGGAGGGGCAAACTGGCAAACAAATGGGGACTGATTCAATTATAAATAAAAATAATCACTTTCCTTAACATTTGAATTCTAGGTTAGAACCTACAACATCCATCTGTTGATTCTAAGAGTAGGTGAAAGTTGCTGAATTTCACAATGACAAAAACAGTCATTTCACCTTGGTAAAAGATGAATGCCAACCAGAAATACCACACCACTGAGTCCCAGAGATACAGAACAACACTGCAGGGAACAATCACAAGGGAAAATATTAAAACACATTAAAAAGCATGTCGTACATAAGAGAGACCCCATTTAAAATAACCTTGGGAAAGACAGTGTTTTCCGAACTATAACTCCACCTTACTTGCTGTAGTGTTAAATTTAAAGATTGTGGCAAAGGGCCATGCACCATATACACAGCATGGGATTCAATAACAGTTGTTAAGCTGAAATATCTGTAAACCTTTTCTCTAGGAATATTTTTTTCTATCAACAGCTATAAAATCATATACTACATATTCAAACACCAAGTGAAGGAAAGAATTACCAGGTGTCTGTCCCTCAATCTTAGCATAGAATTCAGGCCAAAGTTCAGCTACCACTATTTTTTTCCTCTAGGCATAGAGAAAACAGGTCAAGAAAACTGGATTGCCTTAAGCCAGAAGCAGTTTTCTTAGAATTAGCAAGCCTGCAGCTCTGCATCCATGCTTCACCATTATCTGCATGGTACTCAACCCTGCAGACCAAGTACTAAGTACCAGCCCAACATGTGAAATTTAATAAGCCACTGATTCAATACCTACCTGTAATATTAAAACTGTATAATAACACCCAAGTCACCCTCCTTAGAAAAGGAGCTAACGCTACTTATTGTACATGATTTTTTGAACTTGAATCTTCAAATAATTTCTGTTCACCTTGGATTGACTCTTACCACAGCTACTACCCGGCTGCTTATATTAAATAAACCACTTTTAACTCCCAGTATTGGTTATTTCATTAGTGATATAAATGACTAGACTTATATCCCTTAGGTCTATACATTTTAGTCTTTATACAAATGTGCAATAATAATGTATATATTTAATTAGACTCCACTGAGCACTCAGATTCATTTATTTAGAAATGACACAAATGTTCAGGCATTGTGCTAGATGTAGGGTACACATGAGAAACAAGGTCAACTCTAATCACCAGTAGATCCTTGGAAATCATAGCAAAAACTATGCCTCCAAAAAGGATCAAAAGTAACAGGGAAAATGGTAGCCTATGAGCTGAATTCCAACAAGGAGGCTTAACAAGTAAACTACAACAGAACTTCAATCTATTCCACAAAAGTTAGAGTAGAAAAGAACAGGGCACCTCCCAAATCCTTCCTAATGAGGCTTTCTGGCCTCTGCTTGGGAAGTCTTTCAAATTTTTTGTGCACTATCTGAGACAAAGGCCAAGGTGGAAGGTGCTAAAAAGTGGGGTGCAGGAAGGCAAGTGTGGGAAGTCATGCAAATCCCAGACAAATGAGGAACCAGTGAAACCTCGGATATCTATAATAGGACACCTCAAGAGTCCCTCAACCACGGGGACACTCTTCTGATTAGCAGATCAGGTGTCCTGCCCTATGGACTCAACCCATGCCTCCTACGTGTGAGTATCTGGAGTTCTCCATCTAGAAACCTACTGTGGTCTGAAGGACGTTGCTTAATGGAATATACTGGTGACAACATGAGCTTAAGCAATGTGCTGTGTTGCAGCACAGCTGTTTGAGGTGGACTGTCTTAGTAAGATAGTCAGTCAAATGCAAACATGCTGTCAACTTCAAACAGAAGGCGGAAATGAAAGAGATATACTTAACATGAGAAAATTTACCTGACTTACACCAGCTGGCAAAATTCAGCCTCCGTGAAGCTTCTGTGTGTTCCACCATTCATGCCACACCAAACTTACACCCCCACAACTTCTACCCCCAAACACTGTCAAGAGTGGAGGAGTAAAAACTACAACATTTCCTGATTGACGCCAAGCATCCAATGTGGGGCAAGAGATTTCAAAACACATAGCAGCCTCAGATTGACACAGGCACCACAGACTATATGACCCTCAAATATTAAGGAAAGCACAGAATAAAAGCTTGGAAGGTAATAGTACACTATGACTCACAAGTCTGTTTTAATGGGGAAAATCCTAGTGAACTTATTATAGTATTAAGTGGGTAGATTACTATGTCATTACCATAAGATGGAAGGAACCATAAGATTAAAGTGAACCAAAGGAAAGAAGAATCTTTGTTAGAACAGTATCTCCTAGCTCTTGTGATCCTCTGCTGTCTTTTACATTTCTCTGCCTCTAAGATTGCTAATATAATAAGAGGATTATGCCACTTCATCTCTAAAATCACATGTATCTAAAACACTAGTACAATAAATGTCAATATAGAAAAATTTGCACATCCAAAAGAGTTCACATATTGGGACTAATGGGTTAAAAAATAGAACTAAAATGTTGCTAGTTAGAATAAATTATCACGTAACATGAAGAAAAAGTAAACCAAAGTTATGGGGAAAAAAATCAAAGTCATTTGGACAAACAGCAGAGGAATAAGCAGAGAGTGAACTGAAATCATCTAAGACCACCGATGATAAGGAATATCCACCAAGGTCAAGATCAGGGTTGGAGCACCCTTCTTCCTTTGGTGTCAACCAAAATGGCCTGTCCACTGAATTAGGTTACCCAAGATGAATAGTACTTTGTGGTTTTCTCTCTCCATTTTTACATTGAGCCTTTTTTTTTTTTTTCCCCTCATTTAAACTAAAATGTCTTCAGATCAGTACCATGCATGGCATAGTTTAAAATTTCAGTCTGCTATATGATGTAATTTGTATCTTGTGATGACTCAAACATGGAATTTGCAATTCTTACCAAATTAAAACCTGAGAAATAAATGTGATTAGTTCATTCAATACGTCATTATATACTGAAGCTCCATGCATCACTGCAATGCAGTCTGTCTGGAAAGGAAAGGGCACTTTTTAAATGAACACAAAAGATGAATTACAATGATGTTAGCAGATATTTGTTTCTCCAATTGCAGATAAATGAGAACTAATTGCTAAAAAGGAAAAAGAACATGCTTATGAGTCTTTTACAAATTAATTATATTCATCATAATTAGCACTCATTCGCATGCATACAAGATGCTAAAGTTTTCCTACTTTATTCTATTTTATGAAAAAAATAATTTTCCCTTAAAGATCCAGTCCAGTCAAAAATACCAATGCAAATGCCAAATACCAGTACAAACGAAGGTTTGCAATTTGAACACATCGTAAAACTTATCAACATGCCAATTCTACGCAAAATGTTTTTCTATGATAGCTATGTACATCTTCTACATAATATGAACAAAAATACCAGATATGGTGATTAATGTTGAAGGGGATTTCTGTTCCATAAAACCTCCTGAATGTATTAGTAGTGGTCTTCCCATCAATGGTGAGCTAAATGCATGCAAATTTAATAATTTGCTTTCCCTTGGCCACAGATTCCAGTCTAACCCCAGGTATTGAGATGCCTGTCAATGGTGATCAAGGATTAGAGAGGGTAGTTCTGAAAGATATAGATCATTTTGAGAGACTGGGAAGGACCTCAATTACTCAGAATTCCATCAAGCCTACACAGGAGAAAATAAAATAAAGGACAAAGCAGTGAACTGAATTTCATGCTTTGCAGGTGTTCTACAAAGAAACCTCCCTTACACATATGAAAGATGATTACAGAGAGAAGTCTATTTTTTGAAAGTAGCTAAATATCTTAAATTCTGGAAATGAAAAAGAAAATAACAATTGACCATTTTCACAATTTTGTTAGATAATTTTACTTGCCAAAGCCAGAAATTCTACAATTTAGTCCTTTCTTCTAAAGTAGGCGTTTGCCCACTGGACTGCTTGCTTGTTTCTGAAAATAAAGTTTTATGGAACGCAGCCAGGGCCGTTCACGGACGTATTGTCTATACGTGCTTTCACATGTCCAAAGCAGAGTGAAGGAGAATTGAGCAGAGACCCTCAATACAGAAAGCGTATAGCTGGTACTTTTAAGACAAAGTTTGCTGACCCCTGTCCAGAGACTTAGATGAATGTACTTAACAAGTGACTCAGTTCCTGTGATTAGATGAGAGTGTGATTCAAATCTAAAGGATGCTGAAAAGATGAAACAGGCACTTTTTGGTTTGCAACAATATTATCAGTGACAAAGAATGTCATATGAAAATGTTTAAAGATTGAGAAACAGGGTGGTCTTTTTTTAAAGCTCTAATCACGCACTTTATGTATTCTGACCGCCTGGGGGCAAAGAGATTTAGGTTGTAGCAGAAAAACAACACATGGTAGGTCAAAAACTGTACAAGTCACCTAACCAGAAGGCCTAGGACCAGAGCACAAAATCCTCAAAGACCAGAACCAAAAACATGCCTGGGACCCAAGCAAGAGCTCCATCCTTTCTGCTGCATAGCAAAGAGGGACTCACTGAACCTCTCACAGCAGAACTACGGATAATAAACAAAACCTTTACATAAGAGAAGATTTATAAAAATTAAATAAAACAAAGATTCAAATGCTTCTCTTGAGCAGATGGTGTGGTCCTATAGTGGCCTTCAAATTCTACCACGCCTGGCTTTCTCGGAAGTCAAAATGTTCATCTCTGAAACGTTTCCATAATATGAAGCAATACCCCAGGGGTAAAAAAGAAGCTACAGAGAACCCAGCTGCTTCTTATCATAGGTCTACCCCACCTCCACCCCCACCCCAGGAAGAGCTGCTTCTTACTTCTCCCCAGACCTGCCTTTCTCATCTTCCAGCCCTGACCTCAGTGCCCCTCCTTGTCCTCTATGACATCCTCCAGATGTTCCAGAGCGTGACATCAATTCCGTCTTGCAGCACTTCCTACACTCTCTAGCTCACAGCCTGAAGCTTCGGAGTCATCCACACAGCGGTGTAACACTGACCCAATGTGGGCATCCTTCAGGTTCTTCCCTGGTACCTTCCTCGCCTACCTGACCTTACTCAATTTCCCATATTCCCACAAAGACTAGAACCATCTTCCACCCCATCTCTGTGCCAGAAATGTGGGGATCTTTCTGGACCAACTTGCTCCACACCACCCCTGCTATCCTCACATCCAGTGCTTAAGTCCTTCTTCCACTTAAGATCTGTTCAAAACTCCACTTCTAGGTGCTAGAACACAACATTGTAGCTAAAGCATGTACTTCTGAGAAAGCTTTTTCCTTTCTTGCTTCCTCTTGCTGCTAGATAAGATGGCTGGTGCCCCAGCAGCTGTTTGAAACCATGAGTACAGAAATCAACAGTGCAGATGGAAGAGCTACTGGAATCTTGATCCCACCACTGAACAACCACATCAGCCCTGGAGCCGTCTCCAGAATTTTACATGAGAAGAATTATACATTTCTCTCATTTAAGCCTTTACATAATAATTAAGAATTTCCTGTTCTATGCAGCAAAATCTAATTCTAACAAAGAGTTGTTTCCTCAAAACCACTCCTCAAACACCAAAAGTTCAGAATAAAAAACTTCCATACATTTAACAATAAATCATTCCTATGACCCCCTTCCGCAACCAACTCTCAAACATAGAAACTTCTCAATTATTAGTGCTCAGAGTGTGGTATCGCTTGAAAACACCACATCTAACTAAATGAATTCTCCATGCAAAATACATACTGATGCTGTAAAAAAAAAAAAAAAAAAGTAATAAAAAATTAGGTTGATTTGTAATAGTTAAAGTCAAAGCAAAAATTATAGACAAGTTTATCTTGTTTATACACAGTTTGTGAAGTTTTTTACACAGAATGTGACTTTTCATACAACATGCACCAAATTAAAATAGAAGGTGTATTTTAGTATAGGTGGAAAAATAGCACAGACTGAGAGAGGGTCTCCGCAGTAAGTGAAAACAAAAGGGAATCCTAAAACACGCTAGAATGAGAGGCTTTAGGGTGGCCTTATGGCTAGATTAAGGCTGAGCCCACTGGCTCACACCTGTAATCTCCACACTCTGGGAGGATCGCTGGAAGCCAGGAGTTCAAGACCAGCCTGTGCAACATAGCAAGACAGCATCTCTTCAAAAAATACAAAAAGTAGCCAAGCATGGTCATGTGCACCTGTAGACCCAGCTACTCTGGAAACTGAGGCAGGGGGATCACTTCAGTCCAGCAGTTCAAGGCTGCAGTGAGCTATGATTATGCCACTGTACTCCGGCCTGGCAGTAGAGCAAGACCCCATCTCTAAAAATAGTAAAACCAAGTTATGAGTTGAAGTAGGAATATAGAAATGTTAGTACAAGGAAAAGAGAGCCATTTATAGAAAACAAAATAGACTCTCAATAGAAGTTTTAAAAAGGTAAAAGAGTTGTGTGTAGCAAGTGATTCTAAGTAGGGTTAAAAAAGAAAGTATGGGGTGGGGGGAGGAATGCCTCAGCACTGACTGCAAAGGTCTCCTGCAAGTCATAACCACAGTTGGCTTTTCAAATTCCTCATCAGTTAATCACCCCCATTTTACTTTTGCTGGCTGCAAAGCTCAGGAGAGAAGGACCAGGCAGAAGGCCCTACATGTCGCAATCCAAAGACGTGCACACCCTGACTGGGGGCTGTAGGCAGCACCAGAAAGAAGCAGGTGGCTTCTTGCCTTTGACCAAATTTGCCTCTGGGTAAAGAAGGCTGCAGGAAGAACAACATTTAGGGCCCTGCAGGCACTGGGTATCAGTGTCTGAGCAGGCAGGGGTCCTGGAAAGTAGTAAAGTTTGATATCTCACAAAGTAAAATAGTACCTCCAAAAAAAAAAGACCTCCAGGTCTTAATTAGTGTTTGTCTTCAGTAACACTTATGCCAATAAGCTTGTGTAACTCAACACATTTGTAATTACCCAAATTATATTTAATTTGGGATGTGAGTGTGTGTTAGTGTTTGGATGATGTGGAGGAAGGCCTCCACCATGAGATAGGTATGGTAGGGAAAGGAAATCAAGAAGCTCGGGAACAGGTGCATCAATGTGTAAAAGTGCTTTACAGGCTACAAAAAAAGCACAATGGCAAGTGGTATATATGTTTTAAGAGGTGACGATGTTGGCCGGGCGCATAGCTCATGCCTATAATCCTAGCACTCTGGGAGGCTGAGATGGGTGGGTTGCTTGAGTTCACGAGTTCAAGACCAGCCTGAGCAAAAGCAAGACCTCGTCTCTACTAAAAATAGAAAAACTGAGGCAAGAGATTGGCTTGAGCCCAAGAGTTAAAGGCTGCTGTGAGGTATGATGCCATGGCACTCTACCCAGGGCAACAGCTTGAGACTCTTGTCTCAATAACAAAAAAAGAGAGAGAGAGAGACTACAATGCTGAGAGTCATTCTGTGCCATCCTGGGTAACGTAGACACCCATAAACGTGCTTGTTTTAGGACATGGTGCTACACTCACATTCTACAGGGGGGGTCACACTGCCTCCCATCCTTCTGAATCTGAAAAAACCCTGTGGTATCTGAACTTTGTTTTAACAGTCATATTTATACAATCAGAATGTGGAATTGTGGATCAAATTTCAACCTTCTTACAGTAATGATTGTTAGACACCATTATACTCCAGTCATGTTCTACACAGGCTGAAACACACTTTCAAATGACTCTGCTACAGGTCTCTCCATTTAAATTAATGCACCATGGTCCACTCTAGAATCAATGTCACATACGTATTGACATTCAGGGAAAATTTATCTAGCATGCACAGCATATGATGGAAAAAAAAAAATCTTTTAAAGGGTGACATAATTGTTTTTCACATCAAATGAATAGATTGAGCTCACAACAGAGGCTGCTCTAGATAGTAAACATTAGATATGAACTAGGTCCTTTAATTGCAACAGTTTACAAGCACTAGGCTAAATTTAAGTGTGAGCCATAGGTATTATTATATTTATAGCTCCAGTGAGAATTCTGACAATATAATCACAGGCAACCATCTAAAAGACATTTTTTAGAATATTGACTAACATGAAACCCTCTACCCACTCTCCCAGATCTGAAATATTCGAGTGTTTGATTTGAAATGATGAAAAGCAACGGAAAACAAAACGGAGGCAGCTGGATGACCCTGGGCTATTTGTTGGCTAGTCTATGCCTAAGGCAACTTCATGGTGGCCTAGGATGCAAAGTGATGCACCAAATCCTCACCAAATCCTTTTCTTAGGAAGAGAAAAGGACACGGCCAAAGAGACCACAAAAAATATTTTCCAAATCCTCTCTATTACATCTAATTCTTGATTCTCATGACATGAAGTCTACTGATTTACAAAGTTAAATGTGGGGCATGAATTTACATATCAAGTGCTAGCACATTAACACAGCCAAACTTTATTCCCAACACTGACTTATACAGAAAGAGATACAATTTTTTAAATCCATCTGAGGGGTTATGGCATGAAAGGCAGGCTTAAGTGAGGGCTCAGGAACTTAGCAGGTCTCATCAAAGTTGATTTCTAATCACTGTTGAAGAAGTAGAATTCGTAGTTAAGAGTTACAACTTCAGATCTGTCTCAAAGACTGAAAGTATGCAGAAAATATACTTATCGGGCAAGATTTCTTTCACAGTTGAGTGAGATATAATATTATTGATGGTTTTAGATCTTATAAAACAGATGAAACCATCACAATAACACAATTGACCTATAGGAAGTCAAGATCCACTTTTCTCACCCTCTGGGCACTTGGATCAAGAGCCCTGAGATTCAGTAGCCTTATACTTTGTGTGTTCAGAACTTGACTAAGAACTCCACATTCAGAAATCCAAATGAATTTTAAAAGATAAACCCAATTTCACAAATCCAAATTAACTTTTATAACACAACTGATAGAGGACAGAGCGAAGCTCAAAGAGCTCTGATAACTCAGAGGCCAAGAGGGTGCAAAAATGCAATTGTCAAAAAAGATCTTTTACAGAAGGGTTTGTAAAGTAAATTGGGAAAATGGGCAGTTAGAGAATGAGGCCCCTGTAGATTTCTCTGAGTCACAAACACTTCTAAGTCTGTAGTCACAGAGATGTGGGTTGGCCCAAAGCACAGCACCATTTTTCTAATAATGTGTCATATTTAACAAAGTTCATCCTGGTTTTCAGGGTTGTTGTGGACCCTGTGATCTAGACTCTTTCCCTTTCCAAAGCTCTTTTATTTTACAGGGAGTGTTCTGTTCTTGTCAGGACAGTCTCTACTGTCCTCTGAAGAAGCCAAGCCCATCCCACAGCTGGGACAAGTTGTGACTATTGTTTCTGCCTGAAAGACCTCCAAATACCTTAGTGTGATGGTACTCTACCAGGAAGCCTTCTCCAATAATTCTAGAAAACATCTACACTTTTCCTTTTCTGTAATCCTTTACAATGTCTTTTTCTCTAGGCATGTATTACATGGCTTTTATTCACTTTACAAGTAATCCACCATTGTTTTGACTCACGGAAAGCTAACATTACAGACACAGCTTGGAATCCTGCTGCTTCTGGTTAACACCTGAGTTATCCTGAGCAATGTAATTTTTCACTGAGATCTCGATTTCTTCTTTTCTCTCTCTCCTTTTTCTTCTCTACCTTATCCCTTTCTCCATTTTTCCCTAACTCCAGCAATTTTGCTCCATATTGTTTGTATTTTAAAAGAGGGAGCCAAATAATAAAGACTCTACCGAGAGAAAAATATTAGACATAACTTTATGTGCAGAGCCTAATAATTTCTAAAGTCCTATAAAATTATAAAATTTATATATCAGTAATCACAAAATCCCATATTTTAAATTGCTGGGGGTGATAACATGTATAAAAGAAATGGAATTCTTTGGAAACAAAGTAGTATTTATAGATTTGGTCTCCTGAATACAAATACATGTTCATCATATATGTGGCATTTAGATTGACCACTTATAAATATCTAGAATAATTAGAATAGTAGTGAACCAGACAGCATTAATACTCTAGCTCTACTGAGACAAAATAGTACCATTAATGATAATACAAATTCCACCTTCAAAATGGGAGAGAGCAAAAATAGTTCTGAATAACATGTATTTAATAGCCACTATGGGAACAAAAATTTCTATTTCAACATTGACATTTAAGCATGTTTTAAAAAACTGTAATGATAGCATATACAATACACACAAACACAAATATATACTCCATGCCTACTCTTGTATCAAATCCTACCTAGGTTAAAATAGAACTTTAAGATCTGACCTTATATACAGAGGCAGGATACTTATGGGTCACTCCTAGACCCTTCTGCCACGAGCTCTCTCATGCCTAAAATTCAGAGTTGGAAAAGATGATTCTCAGCACTCTTCTGGGCTTGCCCAGTGTCTGTAGAGTTGCAGCCTTCAGACACTTAGGGATGATTATGTGAGAATACATTTGGGTACTACACAACACTATTATGTTTTACTCAGGCTCAAGGTATGATACAATTTTTACCTATAAACACAAATCAAACAAAAAGTGACAAGGAATCCTGTCTGAAATTAAAGTAGATCACTTATAAGAATAGATCCAGTTACGCTAGCAAGGGTTAAGTTGTATGCACCTCACTTAACTGTTATGTCCTCCAGACTGGGAATGTCTGAGGCATCTATCTACATTCTCATCAAGAAGGTGTATGTAAACATTATTTACAGGAAGGTAAATAAACAGGAAGGAAGGTGTATGTACACATTCTCACCAAGAAGGCTTACGGAAATATTTTGATGTATAGACTCACTGAACTCAAAGTTATCTGCCAGTATGTTAGAACCTAAAGTATCAATTAGATATTTTCAATCCTGTTGTACAGTTTATAGTATTAAAACTCTAATTTGCAAAACAATTAACTTCACCCAATTCCACACAGTCCCCAGAAGTTACGGCACTTGACAAATCGTGCCTGATGAAGGCTCTGGTAAGAGCTACGGTGTTTTGTTTGCTGCCAGCAATGGGCACAGATTCATTGAGGACCAAGGTGCATGATGGTAGAGACACGGCCACGCATGAGATGGACACAGGGCCTGATGGCACACAGCCTATGTGACAAGGGGAGTGGGTAGAGTCACACACAAACCAGACAAGTTCACCGATAGTAGGATCACATGGGAAGACATAGTCCACACACAAGACAAATTCACAAACAAAATAACTTGAAATTGTTGTAAATGCTACAAAAGAAACAAAGATCTAGTCAGGGGTCCTCAAACTACAGCCCGCGGGCCACATGAGGCGGTGTGATTGTATTTGTTCCTGTTTTGTTTTTTTACTTGAAAATAAGATATGTGCAGTGTGCATAGGAATTTGTTCATAGTTTGTTTTTTTTAAACTATAGTCCGGCCCTCCAATGCTCTGAGGGACAGTGAACTGGCCCCCTGTTTAAAAAGTTTGAGGACCTCTTGTGGGGGGAGGGAAACACCTCTCACTGGCTTTCCTCACCTTATGCTAATTCACAGTGTAAAGTAGGTATCATTAGTATCCAGTTAGACACCAGGTAACCGAAGTTAAGAAGGTGGAGGAATAAAGAATGAGACGAGGATTTAAATCCAGGTGGGTCTATCAGGGTGCCCGTTCATCAGCTACCATGTGGGCTGGCTGGAAGCAATATCCTACAGGTGTTCCAGAATGTAACACACACTGTGTGTGCATATTTTAAGAAAGGCACAGACTTATGAGAACAGGAAGGCTTATAAAAAGATCATTTTACACATGTAAGTACATGTTCACCTATTTAAAAATAAGCCCTTCACCCCCCACAAAAAAAAAAAAATCCTTTTAAAAGGAAAATAAAATGTTTACCTTTTTTTAAAAACTGTGTTGTTGTTTTTCCTAGACTTACTTCCACTCTGTAACAACATTAGCAAGCTGAGCAAGCATGTGCTATTACAAACAACAACCTTTGTTTTGTTGTTTACAATTAAAATGCAAAGCATTACAGATTGCTTAAACAGGTTATACATGGGCATAAGGACATAAGAAATGCACTTACACTCACTTACTCTCCCTTAAATTAAAATAAGCCCTGACTTGAATGCATATTAAGAGACAAAGTGATAATCCTACAATGGTGGATATACGTCATTACACATTTGTCCAAACTATAGAATGTACAACACCAAGGGTGAACTCCAGACATAAGCTATGGTCTGGGGTGGCGGGGATGATTCAATGCATCAACTGCAACAAAGGTACCACTCTGGTGGGGATGTTGGTACTGGAGAGAGTATGCATGTGTGGGGCGAGGAATATATGGGAAATCTCTGTACTTTGTGCTTCATTTTGCTATGAACTTAAAACTGGTCTAAAAAAAAGAGTCTATTAAATAAAGAGAGAGACAAAACCATGAAATCATTCTCACCTCCACTCACTGCAGACATGGATGTATGTAAGAACTTCTACCATTCCTTGTCTTCTTACTAACAACTACTCTCTCAATCATTGATAAAGTTTAAAAGAAAAAGGAACTACACAGCAACCATAGTCAAGAGCAGTTGCTAAAACTACTAATGGTGCATTAAGGATGTCTACTCAGTCTAAAGCACAGCACTGTAAGCACGATTTTACTCCTTTCTCCATCAGTCAGGAAGGCATCAGGAGTGTCCACTTACCCTTAAAATGTAGCAGATTTCTCATTTTGTAGAGTGTGTGGTTCAATAAAGCTGTTCAGAGCCCCTCTCCACAGTGCATTTCTTTTCCTTTTTATAAAAAGCTGAAGTTTGAGTCTCAGAAGCCCCAAGTTTGCATGCTGGCTCTGTGTACTAGTTTTGCAATCTTGCCCTCAACTCCTCCAGCTCTTGGTTGCAGCCAACATTTTGTGTCCATGAATTGTCCCAGAGACCTGACTCTGACCCCAGGCAGTCCCAGGGACACGCATGTCACTCCAGTTCTCACACAGATCTAGGAAAGCTTCAGGGCCTGATCCATTTCTAACGAACAAGGCTAAGGCACAGCACTTACTTAAAGAAGTCAAAGAAGAGTTACACTGGAAGCAACAAATTAAGTTTTGTTGTTGACTGACATGCTTCCATCAAGCTAAAAAATGTGGAACATGAACTAAGATGTCCCAGGTCACACTGGCTACGTGACCTGTCATTTATTTCTCTGTGCCACAGTTTCGTTATTTGTTCAATGGGACAACAATGGAATCTCCCTCACATCTATCTGGTACATTTTAAAATGTCAATCTTTATGAAGCTTAGAACACTGCCTGCTTGGCTCACAGCAAGCACTCTGAGATCTCCAGTTCAATAGACTAAAAGGTTTTATTTTGCAATATTATAATTAAAAGACATAATAAAATGTCTTTAAATGCCACTTTAAAAATAAATCTTTTTGTCTAGTTTCACTTTCGCTGTAATGATGGTTTCATTTTTTTAACTTAATTTCTATTAAATCATAGCTGTATGCATTTATGGAGTACAACGTACTGATTTGATATACGATGTGGAATACTTAAATCCAACTAATTAACATAACCATCACCTCACTTACTTATTTTTGTGATAAGACACTTATAACATACTCTTAGTTGTTTGAATCGAACCCTTGCATTGTGCACATTAGGTGAGATACCACCAAATACCCTCCCTCTACATATTCTCCCCCCTCCCCTACTGATGGATCAACTTCGAATCCAAGTCAATTGAGCCTTTTTGTTTTAGTAGGATATCTTAGCCCATTCCTGCTGCTATAACAAAATACCTTAGACTAGATAATTAATAAATAAAAATGTATTTCTCACAATTTTGGAGGATGGGAAGTCTAAGATTAAGGATAATAAAAGGGGACTAGTGCACTTCTCCAACCTTTTTATCTTTCAATATAAATATTTTTTTGCTGCAGAATCTTAAGGACCATGAAGCTCTCAATCTTTTTTATAAGGGCACTAATCCATTTATTAGGTCAGAGCCCTGAAGACTTCATCACATTTCAAAAGGCCACATCTCTTAATACTATCTCATGAGTTTCAACATAATGAATGTTGGAGGGTCACATACATTCAAACCAGAGCATAGAGTCATTTTTTAAATTACCTCTCTGTAAACAGTGCCAACTACAAAAGTAGACTAATGAAGAAAAAAGGAAACACCACCACTCATTCCCGAAAACTCCACTGCCGTGGTTACCAATAAAGAAGATTCACAGATTTGCGGGGAATCCAGACTAGAAGGGCTTTACTTCTCTAATGTAAGCCCGGGTTTTCAACCATGGACGGACATTTTCAGATGCAAATACACCACATCCATCAGAAATCCTAACTGAGTCCTAACTAGGATCAGTTTTATTTTGCAAGGCTCTGAAAAAAAGATAACCAAAGTTGTATTACCAGACTGAAGACCTAGCCTATCTAAAAACATTCTAGGAAAAAACAAAACAAAACAAAACAAAAAAACACATCCTAGGAAGGTGACACCAAGACTCAGGGTGAGTGTGATGTCAGTGGCCATCACCAATAATACAACCTTCTGTTCCATGTACTAACGTTGACATATTTTATTCAGACCTTGAGTTTATTGACCCCCAAAATTATTTACCATACTGAATTCACATATACCAGACCTTATTTCAGAAACAGCTAAAGGAAGTATGTAAGTTTTAGTCAGGAGTTGATTATTTAGATAAGGAAAGAAGTCATATGGCTTTATTCCCAACCCATTGGTACCTTCTACTGAATGAACCAAGATACCAAGAATGAACCAAGATTCTTACCTGGCTAAAAGGAGAAATAACTAAACGCATTCTCCTTTAATACCCATTTGTTAGAGAGTTAGGAGATTCTCATTTGAATGAAAAGATATTAAAATTTTACCAAAGATAACCAAAGTTAAATAGAAAATAGGTGATTGACAGTTGACACTCAAAAAGAAATTCCCACATAGTCCTTGAAAATTCATGAAGACTTATCAATATTTAAATACAATTCACTATGAGTCACGTTTAAGTAGTCTTATAGTTTATGCCACACATCAGATATTTATCAGAAATTACGAATAGTTCACAGTACCAGAAAAGAAGATGACAATCTGGGAGGAAGAAGAAACAGCAGGAGATGAAGGGGAAAGGTGGGTCAAGTTCAGATTTGAGCTGAACATGGCTTTGATTCAGTACCTGCAGTTGAGACTATCTGAGCTCAGGCACACATTTCTGTTCTGGCTCTCATGGGCTCCACAGTGCACTTGTACCAAATACCAGACATAGGTTTCTCCTCGCTGTCCCGAAGCTTGACATTACTCTCCATTAACACTTAACTATATGTTTCATCAAATAAACATCAAATAATTTCCAAGATAAACATCAGTAGGTGTCAGTTGAAAGAGAGTGAAGGGAGGCTTAAGCTTCTTCCGTTTCTTTGAAGTTTTATTTCGGTTTCAATAAAAACTCAGCCAGCTATGGAGATTGAGTTGGTTGAAAACAGTGACCACTTTTCCTGCATGAGAAAGCTGAGACAATGAGTTCAACCAAACGGATCCAGAAGATTGTAAGGAAAATGTCCACTGCTGTACTGAAAAAGGAGAGGAGTTTGAATAGAAAAAAATGGAAAGGTCCACAGATAACTGGGATAGGTATCGTTCACAAAAATTTCAAGCCACAAACCAAATGAAATAGGAATGTCAAACTGCTTAGATCCATCCAAAAGAGATAATGTGGCCAAAATGGGGAAAAGACAAAAATCCCCCCAAGTAAGTATTTATGTAATAAAAAGCCTCTTAAGACATACGATGTATTTCATGCTGGTCTGGTGACACCAAGAACTACAGGGAATCAAATGTGACTCTAGAAAGCAATTAAGGGTCACCCACCAGCAAGAGCCAGGTTGAACCCCTTTAAGCATCTCATTCCCAAAGACCACATCTGTAACATCAGCAAGTTCAACAATAGATTTAGAGTTTGTCCTCTTCACAATGAACATCCAAGTCACTAATGTTAATAATAGACTCTTAGTCTATGCCTTTATTCATAAAAGCATTCCAGATGAACTCAAGAGTTCTCCAGATCCCTAATCAGAATACCCATGTTACTCTTTCTTGGCATACCTCCATGAAAAACTCTGGTTGTCTACCACAGCATAGGCTAAAAGATCCATTAGCAAACTTTCCAAGTACACAGAAAACTCCCAGCTTTTGAATTACAGAGTAGCACAACCAGTTTTTCTGATATGCAGAATTGTGATTTATTTACATCAAGACTTTTTTCTTAAGATATGGGTCTGATTAAAACAATGCATTAGCACAGTGGTTATGGCGCCAACCACATACACCCAGGCTGGTGGGCTCAAACCCAACCCAGGCCAGCTAAACAACAATGAAAACTGCAACCAAAAAAAATAAAATAAAATAACCAGGTGCTGTGGCAGGAGCCTGTAGTCCCAGCTACTTGGGAGACTGAGGCAAGAGAATCGCTTAAGTCCAAAAGTCTGAGGTTGCTGTGAGCTGTAACGCCAGGGCATTCTATGGAGGGCAACACAGTGAGACTCTTAATATAAATCTTTAATTCCAAGTATTAAAATATTCCTGTTTGTTTTTTTATCAACAATGACATGAACCTTAACTCTCACAATGTGCTCTTAAGATACTGTCAGTACCCATCTAACTGTAAAGGTAAGAGCATCAACAGAGAATAAACACTTTAGCAACCAGGAAAGTAGCTTCCTGGATAATCTGCTCAAGATCCCCACAAATGTAAACACTGGTTTAAATGCATGTAAAAGGAATTCGTTTTTGTATTTCTTTCCAAAAATAGAGTAGTCTCAAAGATTAATGCATTCATTCACATTGAGCAATTTTTCTGGACCAACTACTAGTTGAAGTTCTAGGAAAACAACCATCAGGCAGACAAGGCTCCCACATCCAAGAGTTTCCCTGTGGAGAAATAATCATCCATTACAGGTGACAGGTAGTACAAATTAGACTGGAGGTGAAAGTCTGAAGAATGCTAAGAGACTGGTTACTCCAATCTTGCCCTACAGTTGTCGAGACATAGTCAAGAGTCCCAGCTACTTCTGTAAGCTATTTGCAATTCCAGAGTCAAGAGAAACCAGCACGGTGGAGCAAAAGTGACAGCCACACCTGACTAGATATGAAATGAAAAACACTAATGGGAAAATGATCAGTTATCAATATTAGCACATTAAACTCACCCAGTCTATGAGGAAATCCTGGGATTAATATTTCCAAAACAGGTTTATCAAAATAAAATGTTTTCTTTGTGTAAAGACACCCTCTTTTATTGTATGTCAGGCAATGTCACAATCATCTCTATGCACCCCAACCTGTCTTCCTGGAGATTCCATCTTCCTCTAGGTTAGAACAAAGGGTAAACTCTATTTACTCCATGGATTCCTTGGATGTAGGGAACAACTTCCCCAGAGTAAAGATTTGAAAGATCTTGCAAAATATTGTGAGCTTTTCTTAGAATCTTTCATATTTCCCATTTCTCAAGTTGGGTAGCCAGCCTTATAATGCACTGGACTATCAGGAGGGTATACCCGCTGGACATTCCCCAAAAGATCCAGCAATGACGCTGCCCAAGATCTAAAGTATATTCTTAATGGGTCTTAAGAACTACCTATTCTTGGAAGACTTAAACCTTCCATTTCTAAACCCTAAGTACTTGGGTTTTGATATGTGAGTATCTTTTCTATCTAATGATTAAGACCTTTGCACTAAATGTAATCAATGCTGGATTCTCCATATTCCCTAACATGATATTTACATCAAACTTTTTAAATAATAGTGAATTGAACTGGGATATCTCACATGGCTCAGTCAAGTGTAAGGTAGATCTAATATCATCGTGTATCTACAGACCAACATTTGTCTCTCTGTAATTACCGATTTACTTCTTTGCCTTCACTGTAAGCTCCTGAGTGGAAGACAACAAGTTCTTGCACTTTCCAACTCCGTCAATAAACAAACACTATTTTAATATGGTAGGTATTTTTCCACGTTGCATCTAATGAAGTAGAAAACCCTAAGTCATTGAAGTTGTCCATTTATGTGCAGAAAAATGTTTTCAACATACTCTTCAAGAGCATACTGGAGGTATCTGAACTGCTTTAGAAAAGCTTCACCTGAGAAATATGCTTACAAATGCCACCCATCTTTCAATAAAGAATGAATTCATCACAAAAGCAATACTTGTACCTTTTAACTATATAAAATACTTTTTTAACTTATGGCTTTAGATGTATACGTGTACATCACGTTCATCCAACCCAATAACATATTTATAGAGCAGAAATAGAACAATTTTTTCACCTAATTGAAGAGGTGAGGTACAGTATGCACCTTCAATTCCAGAAGACTGAAACCCATGCAGAATGTTTCCTGGAAGAGCAAGACAGCAGAATCTTACACCCAGCATGCCTTCAGCTTCTGTTCTGTATTTTCCCATTTTAAAACCAAAATGACACCATCACTAGCAAGTCACAACAGAAGGTTGAAAAAGAAAAAAAAAGGAAGGAAAATATCATCTGTTTGGAAATATACGTCATCCAAAGGTGTATCAGTCCCACAGTTACTCATCTGTGTCATAACTGCTGCTCAAACATCAGTACGTGTCACTGCAGCTAATGACAGAGCCTAACTACGTAGTCTACAATGTGAGCTAAAGTTTCCTAACAAAATATGAAGTTATGAAGTTCAATGTATGAGAAATCAGGAAGTGGTATGGCGAGTTAGGGCCTATAAACGGTAAAATGAAACTTAATTGCAAAGAGCTATCATTGCCTTTTTTCTTCTACTATGCAACTTAAATCAAACTGACATGGCCCTGTAGATTAGATATCTGAAGCTGTGCTCTACCTTTTCCCAAGGGTTGGCTCCCTCCCACCTTATCCATAAGAGTGTCCTTTGTATATTGGGGGAAGGACACTAAGGAACTAAGGAGGAGATAAAGGAATCTTAGCTGAAGACGATGCCACCGGCTAATTCATTAACTAGATCCATTTAAAATCCATTTAAGACAAGGTATTGACTGATGCAAGTACAAAGTGTTTATGGTATAGATCATACCTGTGGGATGGGTGGTATGAGAATGTCTTATACCTCCACCAAGCTCAAACGTGCAGACAGTAAAGACCCTACAATCACCTCAAATAGCTTTAACATGTAACATAGAAGCCTATGAAAAGAAAAACTTCGCAAAAATAAATAAAATTTTGCAAATAATATCTAGAGATGTTTTAGAGTGAGAACATTTTTATTGCTAGAATTAAACATGCTTACTGGAACCCTCCATTATTATTTCTTAACTACAGGTTGCTTCAGAAATCAATTTCTTATCATTATTTTAAAAAACTATAGAAGGCTTTTATTCAATAAAAATGCTATTAGCAGGAATTGGCTGAAGAAAACTAGACACTGACCTAATACAAGATCTCAGAGTAGACAAGAAAATACATATTTCTAAAAATCTACAAGAGGGACTCTACCTAACAAATGCAAATATTGTAACCTAGTTGGTGGTACCTTCACATTAACCTGAAAAAAAAAATCTTAGTTAAAACTAAGGCCAGTGACCCTGGAACATGAACGTTGACCACGGAGGAGCATGTAAAAATGGAAGGGGGGGGGGGGACTACATCACAAACATTGTCTTAATTGTGCCCTTTCCCCTCTAATAAAAACACCAAAACCCACTAAGACATTTGCTAAGGGTTAACTACAAGCCGGTTCCTGGGGTATAAGAACAAAGCCAAGGGTAACATTCTAGAAGACTCACAGGGCCGTGAGTCACAGGGCCATGAAACACGCCCCTCCCTGCATTCAGCCCTTCACTGGACTGCAGGTTGTGCTGGAAACTGCCACCAAAAATGAACAAAGGAAGGTCCTGACCTCACAGAACTCTGCCTTGTGGGGCACCCACAGAACCAGGGCTAACTTCAATTTTGCTTCGTTAGATTTACAATCAACTTGTGTAAAGATTTCAACCCACATGATCATCTAGGGGCCTAGGATTTGGGACCTCACAAAGTCTGTTACAAAAATGAATTTGGTTAAGTTGCTTGAAAATGACTGATCTGAAGCAGACCAATCATACTCAATGACTTGGAAGAATGGTCTAGAAATATGATAACTCTGAACAGCCCCCGCTTTCATCCTTTCATCCCATCAGTATTTCTGAAAAGTTACTACCATGCACTACCATGTGTTTCCCACAAATAATTTGCGATTTCATTCTTTCTTGCAGATTCTACCTCGGGAGGAAGCTCAGATGCATGAGCCATCAGTACTAATTACTTGTAATCTCAGGGCTTTAGTACAATTACTACTAAGGTTACTGCCTGGAAACAGAATAATTACACTAATTGGAGTTCATCAGCTATTCATCTTCATAGTAAGCGCAACTGATGAGGTGAAATTTAGTGTCCATATGTGGTAGTCATTAGCAGCCAAAGGCAACTTTCACAAGACACGTGCCCTCCGTGGCAATAATGTACCGCAGACAACTTTCCACACCGAACAGATATGGGTACTTGGTGAGTATCAGAAATTGTCACACAGAGCTATTGCATAGCTACAAAACTGACGCATCCTTGCTTCCCGGGTGTTTTAATCTAGAGGAGCAGAGACATGAAATAATCCCATCCGTTGTAATTAAGTGCAAGGACAAAAGTGCCTGTGCCAAGAGGTGTGGGAGCATCTTGTGAAAGCAGCATTTAAGATGAGATCTGGACTATGAGTAACCTCAACAGTGGAGAAAAGACAAATTCAGCAGAACAGTAGGAATGGCTTGGAGCACTGGGAGAATGGAGGGTGGGCAAGATACTGGGTAGGAACAGAGGTGGAAGAGAGAAATAGAAGATGAACACACACAGGGCTTTGAATTTTACTCCAAGTGTAAGAGAGAGTTATGATCTAAAGTCTTAGGCAAAGGACCGCCATGCTTGGATTTAGAGGAGTATTAAGGCAGTGATCCAGGAAATGGCTAGAAGCTTCAATTAGATTCACGGCTTAGCATAGAGAGAAATGGACACATATGAGAGCCTTTTGGAAGGGGATTACAAAGAGATGCTCCCAAGTTTTCTAGCATGAATGGAAGGAGCTGCTATTGCCTAAATGAGCACTAAAGGAAGACCACTGACATGGACTTGAAAATAGAAGCTGCATAAACTGGAGCTAAAATCTTTAGATTCTAAAATACAGCATATCACATGCATCAGACAGAAGATAATTCACTAGAGAAAACTGTTATGACAGATATTAAACAGCATTAACTTTCAATTCTCTTAGGCCAGTGGTTTGTGTATCTGGAGTAGTCAAATTAAATGGCTATATTCAATTTCACTAAGGATAAATGAGGAAATATTTAAATTGCCATAGTTCACACAGACATGCATGACCTGAAATTTGAAACAGGAAAGCAATGGCCGGGTTGCTTGAGAAGGCACCCCTGAAGTAGTTAACTGCTTTTTAAAAAAGGGCCTCTCAAAAATATTATGTGTAAACACACTCACATTTGGAGAGAATGCCCCTCCAAGAATACCCTTAAGTATCACTACTTGTTTCACTGCCTGGAAAGACCCACAGATTCATTAGTCTTGATCTTGGTCATTGAAGATTTCACCTGACTCCTGACACTCTGACTTCCCCTTGGTCAAGTCCCCTGTACTCTACCCTCTGTCAAACCCCCAGCTACTTACTCTTTCTATTCTTGTTTTTGTTAAATCCCCTGGCTTTCAATGTCTTCAACCCTGAATCTCTGTCCAATAAAACCTGTCCCACCCAAACAGGCTCATTTTACCGCATTTGCCTCTTTAAAGACCCTGTCTCTAAATATAGTCACATCCTGGGGATTTAGGGATCGGGGCTTCAACAATTGGTGAATAGGGATTGGTGAGCACCTAATGAACGGATGCTGGAACAAGATTTTAAACAGCCTACACACCTGGCCAATGCTGGTCAGTTCTTCTATCTGAATGAAAAGGGTCTACCATTATAGATTTTAAAATAAGGTGCCGCAGAATGAAGCCATTCTAATTTAAGAAAACTCAAGTCTGGCTGCTTCTTTACACCACATGCCTTCAGAAAATCTTCCTCTCTTTCTCCACCCTCTAGTAATACAGTCAGGTGCTGCATTTTGGTCAAAGATAGGACCATATATTCAACATTGGTTCCCTGGGATTATTAAGCTGGATTTTTACTGTACCCTTTCTATATTTAGATGTGTTTAGGTACACAAATACTATTGTGCGGTGTTACAACTGTTCACAGTATTCAGTACCCAACATGCAGTGCAGTTTGTAGCCTAGGAGCAAGAAACTAGAGGCTGTACCTAGGCATGTGGCAGGCTATCCCATCTGGGTTTGTGAATGTACAGTTCGTGATGTTCACACAGTGAAGAAGCTGCCCAACAACACATTTCTCAGGGCACATGACTGTATATAAGTGCATGGATACCCAAATGGGGAAAGCCTTCAGGCAGAGAAAAAACATTGTAACAGCCTCAGGATGAAAACAGGTTGCACCATGCGTTGATGCCTGCTGATGGGTTGCAGCTGCCTAAAGCACCAGGTTGGGGATTCTGAGGCCTCTGTCCCATGTCCATGTCCATCGGGGAACGGGCCCTGCAAACACCCTCAGCCTTCCTCAGTACAACGCAGCCATAGGAACCTGACTTTGAATCCGGTACTAGTCTCTACTTCCTAGTGATCTGAATCTCAGGGAAATGAACTTGCTGCATCTTTTGTGTCTGATGCTACCTTTACGTCCACCTTACATGGACTCATGAGGATTAAACCAGGGCTCAAATGGTATCAACTCTCCACACCCCCTTCTCAAGGTCAGGGACTAATGAAGCAGCATTTTTTTCCTTTTAACTTATTTATTTATTTGCACAAGAGCTTCAAATGTCCTGCACTGTAGACCCCCTTTTCAAATATGAAATAATTATCACGGGTTGAATTATGCCCTCCCCCCCCAATATTCATGTTTTAGCCCCAATCCCTAATAACCCAGGATGTGACTATATTTAGAGATAGGGTCTTTAAAGAGGTAAATACAGTAAAATGAGCCTGTTTGGGTGGGCCCTAAACCAGTACAACTGGCGTCCTTAGAAGAAGAGGTGATCAGGACACGCAGACACCAGAGATGGGCCCTCACAGGGAAGAGACTCAGTGAGCACACAGCAAGTGCAGCCGCCTGCCCGCCAGGGAGAGAGGCCTCAGGAGAAACCAACCCTGCCACACTCTGATCTTGGACCTTCAGCCTTCAAAATGTATGAAATATTAATATATGAAAAAGCACTCCCGTTGTTTAAGCCACCCAGTCTTGTGCCCCAGTGGTAGGTCTCCAGAGTGGCACAGGCACACAGCACTGGGGCGTCGGCCTGTCCCACCCTCCCCCACCCTTGCACCCACTCTGAGCTCCTTTTGTCCCCTGCACACGTGAGGAGGGCACAGACATAAGAGCGCACTGACTGCCAACTAGAACAACGTAGTTCTGCTTCCTATAATGTACTTTCCAGAAATCCTGCCCCCACACAGGGAATCTGCGCACTCCCAGGAGCAGAAAGGAAGGGTTTTCCCTCCCCAGGCAGGAACAAGGCTGCAAAATGACTGTGCTCAAATTTCCCTCAAGTACAACCAATTCCTCTCCTTCAGCGGGGCTTTCAAATCTTAATATTTAGCAAGAAATGCTACTGCTGCTCCCAAAAGGCTCTTCCTCTCTCAAGACTGGAACTGGGTAACCAGCTAGGGAGTGGCTAAATGTGTGACATAATCACCCCCACCTCATTCAACCTCACACCAACCATGTCGGCGTTCCAAAACATTTGTGCCGTGTGTTAGATGCTTTCTCTACCAGCTAAACTCCGCAGACGATTGCTGACAAGTCAGAGACTGCTAGTTTGCCACCCTGTGTGCTTCTAATATTCACAACTGTCTTAATACCTTCAGGGTATTTTTTAAAGATATATTATCCCCCCACCATCCCTCACTCTAACCCTCTTCCAACAAGAATCATGCCCAACTTAGTATCTGTCACTTCTTTCATTTCCCTTAGAAACAGCAGTCAACGTTTCTTGCAATATTATGTCATTCTGGGCTTCTCTGCCCTTCATCTGAGATTCTTGGCTAACTCACTACAGAAATCACAAAGGGTTCTCCTTTGGAAGTACACTTGGCCGAGGAGGATCAATACAGCAGGGAGCCCCACAAGTTACAGCATGAGTACATCTGTCCCACTCAACTGCTCCCTGCATCCCTCTCTTTCTTCTCCCCTTAGCATGATAGTATTTGTTGCTGGATGAAGATACTGTCAAAGAATGTGTTGCCATAGAAAGCATTAAACTTTAAAGTTCACCAAAGTGACTTTATTTGGCAAGAAGGGCTAATTAACATGGTTTGGGGGGAGAGGTGGGAGGATGTGAAGATGGTTGACTTTTAAATTCACTTTTTTCTTAAATTCACTTTTTGTTAAATTCTCTACATGTCGAGTTGGTAGTAAGTAAAACATAGTCTCTTAGGAATATTAAAAGAACTCCTTTCTCATAAGGAGTTCATTCCCTTTAGAACTACAACTCTTACCTTACTGAAATCATCAATGAGTAGTTATTTCTTTCTGCACCAAGGTTGGCTAAGTTCTCTTATGATGACACCCAATGCCCCCACCCCCACGCAGGAGATTTCAGTACAGATGAAATCAGAGCTAAGTTCTCTGGATGGCAGAAATAAAACGAGTTAGGAGTGAGCTATTAATAGTCTGGTTTTGCCTCTTCGTCCAATAAAAGGGTAACCAAACCTTCAATAAGACTCGTCATGAGTCAGCACTGGGCCAGATGAGAGAAAACAGTAACTACTCAGCTATGAGTCAGAAGCAGCAGCGCATACCTAGGAAACGCCAATCTTATCTCAACACCTTTCTGGAACACATCAGTACACAAATTCTTGTTACTATTTGTATGAAAACCAAACACTTGAAAGTTCTGGAACCAGGTTTCAAAGGTCCAGTTGGCTGAGCCCTGGAAATTGGAGCTTGAGGGTGCAAAAAAGATCGCCAGGGCTACTGAGGAAACCCTAGTGCCACAATAAGCCTCTGTCAATACAGTGGTATTCACCCTGTTTACCCAAGGTTGGGTGATTATAAGAAGCCCGAGGACTATCATGACCAATTGTTAATTGAGATTCTTTCCTTTTCCTTAGGAAAATGAGTCATTCAGAGACGATTCCAGGACACCTGCATCCCTCTCTTTCTCCTCCCCTTAGCATGTCTTTAATAAAAACCTAAGCAATCACCTAACCTCCCCTGCCTTCTGAGAGCAGGCAGGATAAAGGCAGGAGAGGTCATCTCAGATCTCTCCCTCTGTAAATCACTGATTTCTTTGATGCTCCTTTCATCCTTTTATCAGTTGTCTTATACCTAAGGCAAATATAGCCTCTGTTATTCTCTATTGAAACAGCTGAGAACATTTGTAAAGGTCAAAGACAACAAATATTCTAGCGCCCGGAAGGTTTTCTAGGCAAGCTCAAGAAGCCTAGGACAGCCCTCCGTGAGAACCCAACCACTCTGACACTTTTCTCCTACACATCCCTAAGAAATAGAGCCACTCACTATTAGCAGGTATTTTGTCCCCTTTTGATATGCTATTAGATCATGTTATTATTTAACTTGGTTATTGTTATTAGTCTAATATTTTTTTGAATGAACTGAACTGTCAAGAGAAAAGTAATGTGGGTCTTTCCAAAATCACTTTGCCTAGCAATCCAAGAAACTTGTTCTTTAGAAAATTCAACAAGGAAAAGCTTTTCTCTAACATCTATGTCTTCCTAACTTAAAAAAGAAGTTTCAATTTGGGTTTACTTTAGGAATATATCCAATTTTTGAATCTGCATAACTATAATAATTATAAGCATTATGAAAACTGAAGTCACTCATTGATTGCAGGTTTCTCTGGAAACATATGAATGAATCAAAGCTCCACTTAGTCAAATTTCTAAGTAGATTCTTTTTTTGTTTGTTTGTTTTTTGAGACAGAGTCTTACTTTGTCACCCTTGGTAGAGTGCCATAGCTCCACAGCTCACAGCAACCTCAAACTCTTGGACTCAAACGATTCTCTTACCTAAGCCTCCCAAGGAGCTGGGACTACAGGTGCCCGCCACAACATTCGGCTATTTTTTAGAGATGAGGTCTTACTCTGGCTAAGGCTGCAAATAGATCATTTTAAATATGAAATTAAAATTCTGTTTCACCTAAAACTATCACTGTTTATCCAAATACAAATGCACACAAATGGTTTACTTTGCTAATGTCAGTTTCCAACATCCCGATATTACTCTTTATAATGTGATTTAGCAACTTGAGCCTTTACTTAAGTTCCACACTGTAAGGACTACTTCAGTACCTTACAGCTCTTTTAAGTCCTCTAAATCAGACCAAATTTGCTGTAAATGCCAATTCTAAAGAAAAATGATTTAAATCCCCCATTTTCTGCAGCTCTCAAACCAATAAGCCAGTTAATGCTAGTAATTTGGCAATGACACAACTGGCTTTTTTATTTTTTAATGTGCATCTGCCATCATGACCCCCAACCACCATCCTGCACCAATGTTCATCTTAGAAGGAAAGCAAAGATATAACATGAAAATTTAGCTTTATGAGGTAAGTTAATTTAATACACTCTGGCATATAAAGGAAACCACGTGTTTACAACGTAAGAGGCAAAGAGGGCTAATTTGTTGGGGGCGAAGATGACACGTGGGTAAAGCACTGGCAGGTGGGAAGTGGGAGTTCCTCTCTGTGTGATATCTGAGAAGGCAGAAGAAGGCCCTCTGGGGAAGACAAGGGGAGAGATACAGGATCAGAACTGGATTTTCAAAAACTAGTATCGAGGTAAAAAATAAAATATGTTCTTAAGTTGCAGCCAGTGAGTAAGAATTTGACTCAATCAGACAGTCACTGCTTCTCTCTGGAAGAGACAGGCAGCAGGAGGGAGGCTTTAGTGGGAAATAACCTGGGCAGCTCATGGGACCTTGGGCGAGTCACTAACGTCTTTACAATCCTAAGTGTTTAGTCATGAGCTTTCTGGCCTTCTGCTCCAAGGACACAAAGGATTGAGGTTAGCACAGTGGTTCTCAGCACTCACCACCAACTTTCTGTAAATGAGTTCTGCATGGAAGCAGAATGCAAAAAAGTGAACAAACGTCAGACTTGGTTTTATTTCTTTAATCAGGAAACCCTAACTACACAGCTGACGGGGGATCTACAGTAGCTGATCTGTATCCCAAGAGCATAATTACAGGCAAGGTGACAGGGCTATTACCTGTCACCTTGGGCTATTACTTACTCTGAAGTGTAAGGAGGCCCACAGAGGAGCCAATCGAATCCATAGCCATTTATGGCTCTTAATAACAGCATCCATCACCATCATCTTATAAGACAAGTATGACTTCAGGTTGTTAGCCCACATTCACAATCACAAGAAGCATCTTCAATCCATAGGTAATTGAATGTATTTACTGAGTAGACATTTCAGTTGTACACCAGATCTCCCCCATGATACACGTATATAATTTTTCACTAAAGAAGTCAGTATTGCTCTAAATAAATATGGAAGATGTTAGCACGTTAAAAGGTTACCCATTTCATCCTCAACAGACCATATGTATTACATGAGATAAAATGGCCACAGCTTATGAGAAGTAGCATTGGCAAATGGAATTGGGTGGAAGGCCATCGGGCATGGATTCGAATCCTACCACCTTCCATTAGCTCTGGGATCTGAGATACAATATTTAACCCTCTATTTGTCATGTATCCCCAGGTAAAACACATCTTACAATTTTGTTTGTGGTAATAAAATTCTATTAAGTGTATGAAATACCATAGTCAATATGTGTCCATACTCATCCCTTAATTTCCCCAAATTAAAAAAAAAAATCTTTAAGTAAACATTTAAATAGATACAACCATCACATCTAAAGCTTCCTCCCTTACGTGAACACCTGACAGATAAATAAAGTAGAATATAACTTCCCTCCTAAATCACCAAGATTCAAATACCTCTTTAAGGAAACTATTAAAAAATAATTTACCCAAATGAGAACAAATTTACTTTCACTCAAAAGCAAAAGAACAAGTGTCCAGAAGGACAAAAACATATCACCTGGGCATCTCCCTAAATTAAAGTCTGAACTGTTAAGATCAATTCCAAGATTGATCCACCCAAAATATCTCAAATTCCAAATTCTTTTTTGTTTTAAAGTAGCTCTGTGACTAAGGTCTCCCAGGAGATAATTGCTTCCAAGGATTTCTCAGTAGGTGACAACACCTTTAAATAATATAAGCTTCAGTTTTACTCCCACTATGGAAAAGGGTATATCTCATGTTGGGGTGGGGAAGTTGGATGAAATGTTACTAGCTAACACAGTGGCTTATCAATCTTAGTACTAAAGACTAAGACACTTGTTTTGAAGGCAAATGAATACATCTTAATTTAGGACACAACAAACCTAAGTATTTTCAGCTATTTGAATGAATTATGTCTATACCCAAGGTCATAATAGCTAATCAAGTTGAGTCCAAACCTCAGTGAACCATTCCCTGAAGATGTCTGAAGTTCCGAGGACTTTCACTTTTTTTTTTTTTTTTAATTAAAAAAATACCAATTCAGTATGGAGATTTGGGTTGTACTAACCTTCTACCCACTGTGGGTAAAAGATGTTCTCCAACACATTGAAGGTATTGTATGCCTGGAGGATTATTCTAAACCGCACACTTCTATGTTTTTTCAGCTTCTGTCCAAGGCATCGCCATCAGCCCGTCTTATAACAAAGAGCTCTTTAAACCAAGCTTATGAACAGCTACAGACATTGATGACATAGAAAATGGATATTCTCACCACTTTACAGTGAGTGTGGTTAACAAATGCTTTGAGTAAATAGGAGTTTTTTTCCTAAAGGCATAATTTCACTTAATTCTTACAATAACCCTCTATTACAATCCCCATTTTATACATGAGGATTGAGGCACAGAGAAGCTAAGCAACTGCCAAATGTCACACAGCTAATAAATGACAGAGGATGTTAACAGTAAATCAGGCTCCAAAGCCCAATCCCACCACACCTAACCCTCTAAATCATGCTTTCTAAATGTCATACTCCCCACAAAATGTACGAACACTTGCTAAAATATGTGAAAGCTGTCCAGAAAGTATCCAGCCATGCATGTCTATTTTTCCTATTATGTGGCTGGATACTTTGAAGACAGCCCTTGTATATTATATTTCAAAGAGAAGTTCAAAAAACAAACCAATTAAGCCCAGTCCTTTTTTCTTCCTTCAAAATGAACCCTCCCCCCCACCAAAAAAAATTGAAAAGTTCATGAAATGTTTTAAGCAATAGAGGAAAAAATACTGTGTAAATGCTTTGCCTCCCCCCCTGAACACCATTTCCCTACATTATCTTGAAGTGTTTCCTTACTCCCTGGGACCCTGCTGTGCTTGCAGGTGGTTTCTATTTCTAAATCTCTAAAGCTTTCTGGAATGTGTTCCTAGACTTCAAGTCTGCTCAATCGCAGCCTCCCAGCTTGGCCTTGACGAGTCAAAAAAATTTCTGCTTTCCCTATTCAAAAACCTACAAAATACGAAATGTCTGTAAAAAAAATTAAAAAATAAATGTTTAAGTTATTTAAATCCTTAGGGTGCAGAAGAGTGAAAACATACCACGTGATTCTCTCTGCCTCCCATTTTCAACCCATTTCTGATTTTTAGAGAGAAAAAAAAAGATTACTATTTTAATCACACTACCTGTTAGGCTGTGTCTTCTCAAATTACAAGTTAACTATATTCTGTATCACTTGATTCTATATGGTGGTCTTTCACTCTTGAGAAGCTTCGCCGGACAATTTTTCTCATGTGACACTCACCCAGCTGTCTGTCTCAATAGTTGTGGAGGAAATGCATTTCACAAAAGCCTTCCTTTGCTGTGGTTTTAAGACTACCTCTGATAAGTTCTCAATAAACGGCACCTCTGGTGTGACATAAGCAGGCCTGGAAATGCAAGGAGTATGGCCGTCCAGACATCAGGCAATCCACTTTGGGGCAAATTTCTATAGTGGTGCCTCAAAGAATTTCAAATTTGTGTACCCAGAGGAGAGACGGTGGGATACATCTGTACACTTTTGAGACTAAGATATTTTCCTTCTGACTGAAGGCTCCCTACATCCTCAGGTCATCATTAATCAGCCTGGAACCATATACTGAATTCAATATATACAGCTCAATAGACTGAAATCCAGTAGTGATATAAATTACACTGAATGGCTGAAAACACAGAACTAGAAGTTGAGGGGACTTAAGAACCAGCCATTGCTGGCTGGGACTTTCCTCCAGCCATACAGTGTGTGGTCTCTTATAATCCCAAAATGGAAATAGGAAATACATCTATTTCCTCCAGCCATTAGAGTGTATGGTCCTTCTTATAATCCCAAAAAAGAAATTATTATTCCAATTTTAGAACTGAAGAAAGTGAGGTTTGGAGAGTTTTGCTCCAAGTATACTAGCCAGTGCCTAGAGATTCTTCAAAACCATCTTCTTTATATGATGCCCTGGGAAAACTCCTCCCTCCAAAATCTCTCCAAATCAAGTCTTTATCTTTTAAAAAAGTCTTCCTATTTGTAACCTCACAGTTATTTTCTGATATTTACCCACCATAATTAAGCCAGGCAGAAAAGCTCATGGCCACTGGCTTATCTTTATAAACTCTTAAAGAGATGAAATAAATGGAAAAAGACAAAAGGACAAAGATTCCTCGCCCATCTCCCACCCCAGAAGGTCAATTCCTCTGTATACGTACTCAGGGTTTTTCCTGGACAGTTATGTGGGTTTTAGTAGTTTGACCGGCTAAGGAAATTATCAAGAAAATAAAGGTGGGAAATGAGCAGGTAAAAACTGCATAAAATGAAGGCCTGCACAAATCAAAGCATTTCTTTCAACTGAATCAGATACCAAATGCAATTGCTTTTGACAAATAATAATTCACACATCCTTTTTGTACATTTTGGAAAACAAAATTTTACATGAGATCATAAAAATAAGACAGAATAATTTTATAAATCCTTTATTTAGAAAGCATTGTTTATTCCAGTTTGTAAGGTTTGCTAGTTTTTAACGAACATCATTAATGATCATCTTTTAATGAACATTCAAAGTGTTCAACATAACCCATTTATTTTAGGGGTACACTGGGAGAAACTGGAAATGAGCTTATGAGTAAACTAGCTAGGCTTTACCTCTTAAGTACATATTTTAAAAGATAGAAATGTATTATCTTTGAAAAACCAATATGAAAGCACTATAAAATAATATTTTATATGAACTAGTTTAGTCATAAGATTTTACTTTATAGTATGTATAAGTATACACATGTTTATACATATACATGTGTATATACGTAACAGCTTAATTGCTTTCAAAAATAGTTTTGACTCTTGCAATTTTTACAAAACTACAGTAACACAAACATCTGTTTTACATTGATCAAATCTCCACCAAATGTAAGTTTTTTCTCTGATATCATATTTCATTTATCTTGACCATGGAAAGAAAATGGCTTGAAATTGTTCTAAATGTGAAATTAAAAAACAAAAGCAAAAAACCTTAGGAGACGGAACATATCACATCTTAGACCATAAGATGAGTTTGTTCTGGTAAATTCAGGAAGATTATGCAGAGGCCTCCAAAGATAAGGAGCCTAAATGTTTAGGGATCTCCCATTGGACATTTAAATTAAGGTGATATGGAGGAGGTTCCCTGCTCTATGTCACAATGGCAGCCTGAGCACTACTTAAAGAATAGAAATGGCATTGTCATTGTTGGTGTGTTTTATTCAAAGGCTCAATTAGCTCTTTCTTCACCTGCGAAGACTTGCCAAAAATCTAGTTAGCTAAAGGAATAAAGCAACTAAAAATAGTTTTTTTTATTCAATTTTAAAATTATCTTTAATTTATGGCCTTCAGATGAAAGCTATACGCCAGTTATAACCTAAGAATATGGGGAAGGGAGAGAGGGAAGGGAGGCAGAGGGGAGGATGGACGGAGGGAGGGTGATTGGTGAGATTACACCTACATTGCATCTTACAAGGATACATGTGAAACTAAATGTAGAATATAAATGTCTTAACACAATAACTAAGAAAATGGCAGGAAGGCTATGCTAACCAGTGTGATGAAAATGTGTCAGATGTCTATAAAACCAGTGTATGGTGCCCCATGATTGCATTAATGTACACAGCTATGATTTAATAATAAATAAATAAATAAATAAATATTATCTTGTCCAAAAACTTAAAACTCCTTGAATTCGGGTCATGTTGTATATATTGGTGTATATATATTGGTATATATTTGCTGCTGAGTTTGCTCTATATTCCCTCCCTAAAACATAACCTAAAGGAAAAGAAAAAAAAGCAGTACATACAGCCCTTTAAACCATAATAAATCAATAAATCACTCTATGCTAAGGAGTAGAAAGGGCGTAATACCTGCCACCTAGAAGATAGCCAGGCAGTCATCCTCACCAAGCATAGGCCCTTGCACATTAAATGTGGTTAATACCGAGTACTTATTAGAAGGGACAAAAGACATTTCCATTTGCGGCCACATGTGTTATTCCACCAGGATCTACTGGGAATACTAAAGCATAAAATCCTGTAAAACATAACCTATCACTGCAAAAATACAATATTAGCTCCTATTTGATATGTACAATAAGTCCTCTTTTGGATAGGAAAAACAAACTAGCCCAAAAAGAAATCTAAAGGGCCCTAACCTGGTAAATACATTATTTGAAAGAGAACCAGCCATCAGAGATACAACATGGCTTCTGTTAGATATTGCAAAAAAAAAAAAAAAAATTTAAGTGGAAGCCTTATGAATCTAATCAACCACCTTCAACCCACCACCATCCTCCCTCATCAGTAGATTTGCATCTCCATGGGGTTCACCCTTGGAATTCTTAATGAAACAATGAGGCCTGAATCCAGAGAAAACAGAAAGGGTTAGCATCCTGATTAGGTAACCATTTTCTTTCCTCTGGTTTTTGTAGGCCATCTTGTTCATACAAACGCCAAGAAGTCTTAATTCTTCCCAAGTGGTGTCAGTAACGGCAACACCCACTGTCAGTTTTGAGACCAGTTTTCCCTTAATCAAATGACCAGCCACAAAAATCTGTCAGGCAAACGCTAACTGATGCAAATTAAGAATGCTACCGTCACTGCAGTGAGATACAAGGAAAAAACAATGGACAGTTCTAGAGAGGAAAACAGCAGTGTGTGGTTAAAAAATATTTAATCCACAATTTGCTCTTATCATAAACGCAAATCTTAATTGTTGGTCAACTGAAATCAGTTAGGAAGCAAAAGATAAGAGAGAGCCCGGACAAGAAGAAACATACGCACAGGGGGATGGAGGGAGCCGGGATGGGGGAAGAAATGTCATCGGGTCTAAGGGTTTCTTGCTACATTTAGGGCAAACGCCTTTGTTCCTCGGCTTCTGAGGGAAGTGGGCGGCGGGGTGATGGAGAGATGGGATGGGGCTGCAGGGCCCTCCACACCCTGCTCTCCGGCGCATGCGCGAGGCCAAGACAAAGGAATAGGTAATTACAGTCCCGATTCATTCATTTTGCCCGCAGTACTGGGGGTCTGCTAGCCCCGGCCGTAATCCCTGGGGAGCTTGGGGTGTTCAGCCACACCCCTATAGCAGAGGCCCACCTCGATGCTAGTGTTTGGTTTTAACCCAACACACAGTGCTAGTAGCCTCGGGGGAGACTGAGATGCGTCGACACTGTACCAGGTACTAAAAATGCTCCCATGTGCGCCGTGCTCACTTTAGCGGAGTGAACATTACATGGGTAAAGCCAGTCCACCGAGTTGGTTTCAAGGCGGAAAAGTCTCTGGGGAGGCAGATAAGGAGCTCAGCCAAGCGTTCGATGAATATTCATGAAAAGAATGCGGATTGTAGCCGCGCATTGTGTGTGCGGTGGGATCCAGGGATTCCGCAATTTTTGTTTCTAGGGGCGGAGGGTGGGCAGAGGAGGGACAGCAGCAACCGAGGATCAGGTTTCAGCGTTATCGCTTTTGGCAAAAACTGCTAAAGCCCGAACCTTCGCCGCCTGCTGGGCTGAGCCCGGGTAGGGCCAAGCGCTGTCAGGTTCAAGCTCGCACACACACACACACACACACACACACACACACACACACACGCACGCCCGGGCCGGGGCTTAGGATGGACGCGCCCAGTGCTTTCTCGGAACCAAAGGTTCGAAAAAATAAAACGCTCCAAGGTAGCCCACAGGTCAGTGGCAAGGCAATTCAGCCACGGACGAGGTTGGAACTGTGATCTGCCCAGGACGTGCTGATGTACCCACGTTGTCGTGCGCACCTCGTATTTCTCGGCCACCTCAAACCAAGATTGGGGAGCCCCACGGGTCGAGGAGGCCCATTTGCCAAACCCAAAGACCACCCCCTTCCTTCTGCTCAGACCAGATTCCCAGCCCTCTTTCTCCACTTACTCCCGCCCCACCTCACCCCCACCCCGCCCCCACCTCCACCCTCCATCTTCTGCTGCTGCGCCCCTCGCTCCAGCGCTTTCTTCCCGGCTGAGAATGGCTCCGATGACAGAAACGCTCCCTTCAGCCCCCAAAACAGGGTTTTGCATTCGGCAGTTTCCTCCTTCCCGAGCAGCTTCCCTCCCCCACGGCCCCCTCCCCGTCCCCAGCTCGGTTTATCAACCTCGACACCTCCTTATCCTCCCCACCCCTCAAGTGCCCGAAGCCGCCCACCTCGTCCCCCCATCACCCGGGATCCCCAAAGTGCAACGCAGCCCTCACAGAGGCACCCCACGTCAGCCGCTGTCCAATCCGGTTCGGCACCCCGGCTGCCGACGGGCGCCGAGAGCACCCAGGGGCTTCGGGTGGGGCGGGGCGCGGTGGGGCGCGGAGGCCCCGGGGTGCGCGGCGGTGGCGGGGGCAGCGGGCGCGCCTCCTTACCGGCTCTGGGTGCCTGTGCCGCCCCTTGGGTGAGCGCGGTGCCGCCGAGGGGCCCGGGTCGCTGGCGTCGTCCGGCCCGGTGCCTGGCCGCTGGCGGAGGCTCTCTCCCGGCTAGACGGCGGAGTCGGGAGCGAGGAGCCAGTTGGAGCGCTGCCGCCGCCGCCGTCGCCGCTGCCGCTACTGCCGCCGCCGCCGCCGCTGCTGCAGCCTCTGCATTTCTCGCGCTCGCTCCCCCTCCCCTTCCTGCCCAGCGCCCTCCCCCGGTGCGTCCGCCCGCCCAGCCTCCCTCCTCCCGCGGACCCCGCCCGCCTCTCTCCCCTCCCCGCCCCTCCAGCCCGGGGCCCCACCCGCCTCCCCTCTACTCCCTGCACTGTGGCGCTCCCGCACCTCCCTCCCCTCCCGCCGTGTGCCCCGCCCGATTCCCCCTTCAACTCGCGGCCATCCCCGTGCCCCACGCCTGTGCCCCCACTTCCCTCGAGCGCACTCACCCCCATCCTTCTCCTCCCCTCCATCCTGGTCCCTCCCATCCAGTGCCCCGCCAGCAGCCTTTCCTCAACTGTCCTGCGTTCAGGTTTCCCACCCCCACTCCAGTCCCCTGCATTCCCTTGTCCCCCCCTTCCCCCGCCGCGCCGGGCTGTCAGTGGGTTCCTCTCTCTCTCATTTGGAACGAACGGTTGGATAGGAAGTGCTCAGGCTCTCTATCAGACTTAAGGGGCTGCCTCGAGGTGATGAATGACGCCCCCTGACACCAGCTACCCTTCTCAGCACCCCAATCCCACCCGCTCCCGAGGTCCGGCTGAAATTCCGCTGCCCCGGCAGGCAGAGGTTGTGCTGACTGTCCAGGCTGCACCTCCGCGGGCGAGTCGCGCACCCCGGGTTGCTCCGGCGCTCGCGGGCAGAGCCGGGCAGGCTGCAGCTTTGGGCCAGCGCTGCCGACCCGGTCCAGCCGCCGGGGAGGGCGGCGACGCCCCTGCAAGGATGCTCTCGGGACTTGGGAGAGGAAGGAGGGAAGAGAGGAGCCCCAGGAAAGGGGCCGTCGACTTATTTATTTATTTATTTATTTTTGGATGTGTGTGCTTTAATGGAGGCCACCAGTTCTCAGAAGAGAACTGCAGCAGTGCTGCTCGGAAGCGCGCGAGTCAAAGCTGTGGCCAACCGCTGTGCGTCTGGGTGTCCCGGGGGGCGACCACTTTGTGTAACACCGGGACCAAAATAGCCACCAGGTTTGGGAGATACGCTCACCTTGCTTACTTGCTGGCAAGAGGGAAATGCAAAAAGATAACATAACGTAACATCGTTTACAGCGGTAGATCTTTCGTTAGACAAAAGCCAATTCTACCTTCCCGCAAAAACCATAGCAACCTTTGGAACTTTTACTTGCGGCATTGTGGCGCCCTCTGGCTGTGCTTGGATTGCTTTCATCTCGCCTACGTCCCGGCAAAGAAAAGAACCACTGAGCTGCAATCTGTCCTCCAGGATGGCTCTGGGTCTCATGACCTGGCCGTGAACCTGGGGATAAGGTCGCCCTCCCGAATCGGGTGACAAAATATAACTATATTTAGGGGGGAAGGCGCCAAAGGCAAGCGCATCCGAATTCAGCTGGAGGAAGGTAAGTGCAGTTTCACTTAACAGGAAAGTAAACTTTTCAGAATTTAAACTATATTTAAATTAAGCGAGGTGACAATGTCAACCTAACTACACTAGCGATTTTGCGGTGGGAACACTTGCCAACCCTGCTAAACGCGTAGTTCATTGGGGGTAAATTAAATCAATACAATGCAAACTGGAAATGTTCAAATGTTAACCAAAGAGCATCAAAAAAAAAGGTGGGACTTTTGTTTTCTTTTCTTTTTCTTTTTTCCCTGTTATTTAAATGTACGAGGCTGGGGAAGAAAATTACAAATAAAATTGCCTTCAAAGCATTTTACACATCTGGCATGTATTTCTGGCTCACCAGTATACCTCGTATAAAACTAGACACAGGATGTACGGTTTCTCAACCTCCTTTTTGACCCTCCTTGTTGTGAGGGTCTGTCCAGGCATTGTGAGGTGTTTGGCATTTATTGCTGACCTCTGCTAGCAGACGGTGACTCCTCCCCAGGGGTACACACAGGCACACACACAACAACACACCCTACCACCGCCGCCACCACCATCACCAATTGTGACAACCAAAAATATCTCCAGATATTGCCAAATATTCCCTAGAAGGCAAAGTCACTCCAGGGTGAAGTGACGATGAGAATCTTGGTTTTTAGTCTGTGAAATTAGGTGAATATTTGCCATTTTGTGGTCATTTACCCCATTTGTTAAAGGAGCTGAGTAGTTATTCATTTAGCATTCAGGTTTTCATCCCTGTGATCCTCAAAGCATGTAAATCATCTTAAAATCAGTAAATCTATATTCCCATTGTATTTGCATTATATACCTGGGTGTTATCTTCCTTCTAGATTCTCTATTTCCAATTTTTAAAAAAAGACAACATAAAAATTAATGCTCAGCACCTTTGATGCTTCCAACTAAATTTTCATGATGGAGAAAACAGGCCTCTCAAAGGTGTGATTGGAATACAGATCACAGGTTACCATAGCAACTGGAATCAAACACTTATACCAATGAAGAGAACCATAAGTCTACTCAATTGTGTTCTTCATCAGATTTAGTTGTTCTCTTGAAACGTTTAAAAAAAAAAAAAAAAGTAAGGAAGGAAGAGAGAAGCAAATTATCTTTTAATAAAATAATGATTCAAATGATGGATAATGCTATTAATCTTAAGAATAGAAATGTTTCCAGAATTTATAGACATGAAGGAAATGGCAGACAAAATGTTACATCTAAATGCAACTACATAAAGTCAAATCTGGTGATATCTTTAGTCTCATTTTTAGTTGTTTGCCTTACATCTTACATCTTACATCTTACATTTTTAAGGTGTATGCCCTTAAATTATTTTTTAAACACATACTTAGGGACTTAATGAATAAGCACTTAAAGCTCTGGGTCTTAGAAAAAGGTTGACATTAACTATTGTGGATGTCATGTAGCTGTGTAGATCACAGACTGATGAACTTGGGAGCATACGTTAAGGGTGCAATTTGTGGTAAATTTAATTAGCTTTCACCATTACATTCATGGGGAAAAAAAACTCCTCTCCAAATGGAATGAATATATTTTCAAATAAATAAAGCTGGACTTTATGGTTATAAAATGAAGGCCATTGTCATTTTTAATTGCCTGCATAACGTGTTCCAATGAAGCATAACCTGCATTATGAAAATCTTTAACCAAGAGATAAATTATTCTTTGATTACTGATTTCTATCATAGAATTTGCCATAGATCTACTTGCAATATAGTGGACTTATTACTTAAATCACTAGTTTACAGAAACTTTAAGGCATGTTCAGCTTTTTGAATCATATATATTGTGTCACTTGAGACACCTGTTCACAGATTATTATCTAACCCTCATCTCCCCTCCAAACCTCACTCTTAACTCCCCTCTCCCTACCTCCCACATCACCCACCGAGCCTAGCATCTTCCTCGTCTCCTCGTCTTTTCCTTCTGACAGCAAAAAGAAAATTAAGATCTCATATAAAAGATATAAAGTAACATGAATAAATCAAAAGCATGATGACAGTAGTGTTCCCCCAGATATGACTCCAGTCACCTTTCCTTAACATCTTTCTGCGTATTTCCTGTTTAAGGCCACTGACTCCTCAGAGACCCACTTAGAGAATTTTGAAAGTGAATTCGGCTCTACTGGTAAGTTGGAGGTACAGGACTTCCTTCTTGCAATTTGTTTGCAAAATCTCATCTAAAAACAGCAGCCAACAGGCTACAGGGTCAGTATTACATAGGAGAGCATGCAGGGTTTTTTTTTTTTTTCTTAAGTATATTTATAATTTTTTAATCAAAGAAGATTGAAATCCATATATTTACTTCTTCTTTCTCATTTCTTACTCTCCCCAGCACCCCTGTATTATAACCTCACCCTTCACACAACCAAGTGAACAGCAAATGGATTTCCTTTCTTAAATCAGTTGTTCCCAACTGGGAGTTATTTTGCTTCCCAGAGGACACCTGGCAATACCTGGAGGTATTTTTGGTTGACACTATGGGGGTGGAAGGGTGGAGGGAAAAGTACTACTGGCATCTAGTGGCACACAGGACAACCCCACCACAGTCATCTGGGCCAAAAGACGATGATGAAGTTGAGTAACCCTGATTAAAATGAGCATGAAAACGCTGCTCAGTTAGAAAAGGCCTGATTTTTTGACCCCCTCAGAGCACATACTGCAGAGGGAAGCTTCCTCTTGCTGTGGTTTAAAAAGTCTTCAGCAGGTCAGCCTGCTGTAAGTACAAAATTAAATGGGGATTTCCCTTCCACAAGGGCCTGCAGTGTCCAATACACCCTGAGGCCTTCTTCAACCAGCTTCCTCCACTGTGACACAAATCCAGGCCATACTGTAATGAGCAATATCAAAGATTAACATCAGGGATTTTAAATTTCACTCCCTGTTGCTACAGGCTGAGTAACTAGAAGAAAACAACTTTCCAGAAGTTTCCTATTTTACCTTCCTCTTTATGTACTGTAAGAGGATAGCTGGGGAACCTGGGCAAACATTTGTTGACCAGGAGGCATTGGACTTGAAGTGGAAGGGAGAGCCTGGCTGCCTTGGTGTTATGCTAGGGACATTGGCCCCAGCTGAGCCGTGGATAAAAAGGCTTGGAGTTGGCTCACATTCCCAGCTCCCTTCTCCTTTTCGTGGACCATAATTCTTCCACCTTTTCAGTCCAACATCCATTTCTCCTCACCAGCATTTTCAATAAAAAAAAATTACATAAAACCCACAGTAAAGGGTTTTTCTAACCCTAACTAGCAAGGGCTTTTTCTAGGCAGTGCTTACCTGTTCCTACAGACATCAAGCCAGGCATTAGAGAGACTCAGAGCTCAGCCTTCCAGAAAACAGTCCTCAATTCTTTGGCTACCCTTCCCCCAAAATCACCCACTAAAACCTTCAGAGAAGAAATTACCTTCCAATAGCATAGGAATGTTGTAGGACAATCATTCACTGGCCCGGCTACTGCCTACATAGGATTGTTGAGGTCTCAGTGTTAAATAGTGTGGAATAGGATTAACCTTCACACCGGCTTCTCCTCACCCTTCAGCCTCTGCTGGAATGAAAATATTTTTCCTGTAACTCCAGTGCAAGGAATGGTGCCCAAAATAAATTGCCAAGTGCAAAAGCAAGTTGTTAAACAAAATGCAAAGGGTGACCATTTTTCTTATGAATAAATTAAGGGATGCTGCTTTGTCTACTTTTCCAAGTGCAAGTACTGTCCAAATTTCAATATCTACCTAACTCTGCTCTCATAATAAACTCCCTAAGACTCTCCCAGGCAGTTGCCTTAACCCTCTTGTTTCTAAAGCCCGGGAATCTTCTATTCAGATAAGCTCAACTCCATGTGAGAAAGAATGATTTCCCCCCTAACAAAAAATGTAAGATGGTAAGAAATGAGAGAGCCAGATGTGAATAAAGAAAAACCAGCTACTGTGCCGGTAGTTTTAAGGGGAACCAAATTCTGTGTGGGAAAACAAAGTAGATGAGTGGTGATGCGTCGGAACACTTGAACACTTGACACAACAACCAAAAAAAAAAAAGTTCAGTTACCATCTTGAAGCATCAGTCTTCCTGGAAAAACTTGGGACAAAAAAAAAAAAAAAACCCAGCAACGACATTGTAATTAAGATATTAATCTTATCAAAATCAAAACACAAGGAAAGATGTCAAAAACAACTGCTTAGTTTTTTAAAGCCAGTTGCTGTACAGGGTGTACGGCATTGTTCCATGTATGTTATAGACAGATAGTTGGGGAAATGCCTGCAGGGTTTGACTATTGACGGTGGAATTCACTGGGAACTGGTGTCATTTCAGAGGGGGACTGGAGGATAGCTTAGCTTTCTAACACTATGTAATAAAATTCTATATTGATGAATGTGTTAGCAATGGCCATTTGTCACTTTGGTAATCAGAATAAACAATGTTGGGAATAGCTCAGGAGATAAGTTTGGGGCTAAGAAATTATTCCTTGAAGCCTGCCCTCTCATCCCTTTCCCTGGGTTCTTTTTAACACTGGACCTCTGCTTTTTGCCTCCTTCTGCTTTTTCAACTTCCAATGAGTGGCTCCACTTGGGGTAAGAGTGTTGCCTCAAACCTGGCACTTGCCATTGACTTTTCCCCTTACCTCTACTCATTCTGACTTCAGCGCAAACAGAAAGATATTCCAGCCCAGGCCCAGTCTCTGGGGTGCCACACTCCAGTCCACTTCTAGTGCAAAGGACTCCACACACCCCAGACTGATTGATTTCAAGGTGATTGATCAAGTGAGTCATGATTACAGGAGTAAAAAGGTTGCAGCCTATAGCTAGTCCCTACATTCTCCATCCTTTATTAACTTACTTTGGGGGTTGCTGGGCCCATAACACAAACACACACTATTCAGTCTTCTATAGAACATTAGTATTTTGTGTCTTTCTTGCTATATCTGAATGACCTTTTATTGCACAGCATTGCTGCTGAATCAAAATCACGTAAGCATTTTATCTTCTCTTAGAGGCCACTTATTTTCCTTTTCATTTTTTATTCCTAGTAATACTTCTATGACAAATTGGATCACCTACGAGTTTTCACCTTTTGAAATATTTTCTAAGTTTATGTTTCCAGAAATGGGGCTGGACAATCCATGCTGTTCTGAGTTTTATGACTCTTATCCTCCAATAAGATAAGACAATAAGGAAACCAAAAGAATGTGAGAGAACCTGTTTTCCTAGAGCTCCAACATCAATACGTTTTGCAACCTTGTATAGGTACAAAATGGTTTTGTGCTGCACATATTTAATTATCAATAAGATTAGACTTTGTTGTTTTAATGTTGATTCACCTTCAGGGTCTTGTCTGGTTTAACAGTCTCAGTCTCCTATGAAAAGGTTTATATCAGTTCTACAAACAAAAGTCTTCTAACTGTCCATCCTTCTAATCAATTTTTAAATGGGAAAATGGACGCTGTTCTCACATACCCCTTCTCTTCAATACAAGTTGAACTCCATTGGAACGTATCTAGGGGGAGAGTTCATCATAGTAATTGAGTAGACAAGCATGGTTGTTAGATAATAGGTCAAAATCCTAACTTTTTAACAAAGGTTAAAATCCTCCATTTTCTAGCTTTATGAGTTTGAACAAGTTCTTTCATCCCTCTTAGCTTTAATCTTTTCGTCTGGAAAATAGGAATATTACCAGCTTCCTTGGATCGTATCGAGGATTATATTATATAGGAAAATGTGAAGCCTTAGTCAGTTCATACGACACACTCAGAAAATGTAAAGAAATTGATTTTAGCACCACAATAGGAAAATTCAGAAAATGGTGAAGCAAAACCTACTTCCTGGACCAGGGAAGGTGAAGGGCACAGAGAGCTGGAGAATGTTACTACCTTCACACAAGGAAGTGAGCTCTTAGCAACCTGACACCAAGAGTAAAAAATGAGATAAAATAAAATCTTTAACACCTATCATCCAACAAAAAAAATATTTCCAGTGTATCGAGAGGGGAAACTCTTCTTGGCAGTCAACTCTGAGAAGGCTGTATTGATGCATGCTTTTAGGTAAAAGATACTGAATTTCTTAAAAAACAAATTTTTAATAAATATTTTTACCACAGATACAGAGATCTTCTCATGAGACCATTATGTCAAAATCCAAACTGAAAAAACCATCATATTATGTAATTCTGCTAAAGCATTTTTCTGCTAAGGGAAAAATAATGTCCAGACACGCAACTTTGTGCTGGAGTTTATAATAAGATTCTCCATGGGGATGGGAGGAAGGAGCCAGAAGTCCCTCCTTGGATGGTATCAGCATTTCCAACTGGGGGAGCAAGGTCTCTTCAAAATAGAAACCCTGGCAGTGCCTGTAGCTCAGTGGGTAGGGTGCCAAACCAGCCAGGGCCAGCTAAAACAACAATGACAACTACAAAAAAAAAGTAGCCAGGCATTATGGCGGGCACCTGTAGTCCCAGCTACTTGGGAGGCTTAGGCAAGAGAATCACATAAGCCCAAGAGTTGAAGGTTGCTGTGAGCTATGATGCCACAGCACTCTACACAAGGTAACAGCTTGAGACTCTGTCTCAAAAAAATATATATAAACCCTGCAAGTGGAGCTTTCAACCTGGGAACCCCAGTGTCCTGGGTGATTTTGCAATAGATATCAGAGAATTCGTATACACCCTCCCCCCCATTTAGATTCTTCTTACTAAGTACCAGATATTTTTATGCAAAATTTAAACAAACACTACAGAGTAACAATTGACTTCTCAATTATTGTATTGGTGGGAAAAGAACAAGAAAATTTGTATGTTAAGGGCCCTCTTGTTCCTCCTCTTTTTCCTCCTTTAAGATGGTGGTTTATATTTTGGCCCACCATTTCTGCCTGGAAGGGCACCACAGGACTCTACCAACAGAACCCCACATATTGTGCAATAGCTGTTTAAACCCGTTCAAGGACAAGAACATTTAAAATCTACTCTCTTAGCAACCTTCAATATCTTGCTACTTCAGTTACCATGATAGACTACAGATTTCTTGCATTTATTTATACTGTTTAATTGAAATTTTTTGTCCTTTGACTAATATTTCCCCAACACCACCACAAAATGCTAAGTATGTGAGGTGATAACGTATGTTAAACAGCTTGATTTAGCTGTTCCTTGGTGTATACAAAATCAAAGCATCATGTTACACACCATAAATGTAAACAAATTTTACTTTTCAATTTAAAATAAAATAAAAACTCTTTTTAAAAACTAAAAGTCTACTCAGTGGCCTGCAAATTACTGAATGGAACCCCCAGAATTTGAAAGCATTGAGGAAGCAAGAGGAAACCTGAGCTAGGAAGATTTTTGAGGGTAGTTGTTGATAGTCACTCCCTGGCAACCAGCTGGGTGGCCTTACAGGTACCCCAAGCAGGTAGAAAGGAGTACTGGGGGGAGATTCAGGCTAAAGATGAGGGCATGACCTCTACACAGAGCTTCTTTCTGGGATAGGGGATGCTGAAGACCCCAACTGAGGGTAGAGAAGCAGAGACACAAACGTTCTTCCTTCCAGGATCAAGAAAATACTGTTTTTATTTATTTATTTATTTATTTTCCTTAATCTGCTTTTTTTTTTTTAATTAAATCATAACTGTGTACATTAATGCGATCATGGGGCACCATACACTGGTTTTATAGACCGTTTGACACATTTTCATCACACTGGTTAACATAGCCTTCCTGGCATTTTTTTAGTTATTGTATTAAGACATTTATATTCTACATTTACTAA